>PVHX01016690.1:0-42408 GCA_004024805.1 Geosciurus inauris
GGCCCAATACTTAGCCCAATACTTTGCTTCTCAGTAGTTACTCCATAAATACTCAACTGGGTGGTTACCAACTTGTAAGAAGAACTGCTCTTGTCTTCCACCTCTGTCTCTGTCTCCTTTAACATTAACACATGCAGTATCAAAGAATATATATAATATTTTCTTAATTATGACAAAACAGCACAGAATTTACTGTTCTAATAATTTTAAAATGCACAATTCAAGGTCATGAAGTACATTCACAATGTGTGTCCTCATCTCCACTATATAGTTCCAGTACTTTAAAAAAATCACCCCAAATAGAAATCCTGTCCCTCTTAAACAGTCATTCCTCATCCCTCTTCCTCAAGTCTCTAGGCAATTACTAGCCTACTTTATGGCTGTATGGATTTGCCTACTTGGGGCATTTCTTTAAAAGTGGAATAATATAATATGTATAAACTCTTTTTGCATTTAGTTTATTTCAATTAACATCATGTTTTCAAGTACCATGTACTTGGAAGCAGGTACTACCAGAAGTTCATTCCTTTTTATGGTAGATTAATATTCCATTGTATGAAAACACTCAGTTGATGACTATTTAGACAAACAATATTTTATATATGTGCCAATTGATTTCAGATATCATATAGAGTTTAAGACATTAACAACCTGAGGTTTTGTTTTCCTCTGTAGAACATAGCAGTGGAGAGGGACAGTTGCAGAACTTACTTGGAAAGGGAAGAAGAAAGAACTGGAAAGTTTTTCAGAAAAATAATATCAACTCAGTGGATAGTGAATTCCCACTGCCTGATTAAACTGTGTAATGTGATTTATTATTTTTTAAACTTCAGTCTAGATTACTATGATTGGATATCACAATTGTTTGACAGCAACTTGGTAGAAAACCAGGAATCAGCAGCTGGTTATTTTAATTACAACTTTCATCTTGCATCTTTCACTTATTTTCTGTGACATATTCCTTAGTTTTCCCTTTTCTAAAACAGTAACACCCAAATGGTACTTTCACATTTCTTCCCATGCTTTATGTGCCAATTTTACATGCATTTTCCAGTCTCCTCCTGCTCTCCAAATATGTTTTAAGTCCCAGATCATGTGAGATTCTGATTTAAGATTTTAAAATATTCCCCTCAAAGTTTTATTACCCACTTAGAATTTGCAAGGGTCTGCATGGCTATTTCATAACCTATACACTCCAAAAGCAGTGCAGTGGAATTAATTTAAAAACTTGAAAAATAAGATATATGATTAAAATGAAAGGAATTGGTATTATGTAACCTGGAGAAATGAAGGCCCAAATCTTTGATATATGAAGGACTATTAAATAAAGAAGAAGAATGGTTTTTCTCTGTCTCTCACAAGAACAAAATAAGAGGAAATGGATTTATGCTATAGCAGGTAGGGTTTAGATTAGCAATAAAAATGGTTTCAAACTTTAGGGAATGTAAGCTGGTTTATCAGTGTCCTTGTTAACCCCAAAAAAGATTTAAGGAAAAGAAATTGAAAGTAAAGAATTCCTTTTGTTGTTAACATTGTTTATTAAGAGGTATCCCTAAACACCCTTCCTTGTGAATGTTTAGGCTAGGATACACATCTACCTGTTGTGGATGACCTCAACTCCTTAGGAAAACAGGCAGCACCAGATTATCATGTTCATCCTCAGTAGAAGTGTCCAGAAGTTGTTTTATAGGCAAAGACCACTCAATAAATTTTAGTTAAATAAGTTCTCTTTTTTAAAGACAAGAAAACTGGAGTGGTATGATAACTATCCACTATAAGATCACATAGCTGTTCAAAGGATCAAATTCACACAGTAATTTAAGACAGAGGGTAGATTTGAGGCAGAAAACAGATTTCTACCTGTTTTGTACCTAGAACACTAAATGAATAAACCAGAACTGGAATTGGGCAGAGTTCTTCCTTTTGTGCCCTACATGCCAGGACTGTTTCCTTATCAATAATTCAATAATGTATGGTTAATCCATCATGTTAGTGCCCTGCTTTTACTTAGAAATGTGCATCCAGTGCCGAGCATTTTCTTTAAAACAATGATTTAAAACAATGCATTCAGTAACTACATATTTGGTACAGTATATAAGGTATTGCGTCAGTCCTGGTACTAGGTGGTGCATAAGATGGCAAAGATGTCTGAAATGATGTGGAGGAAATTATCCCTTCTTTTCAAGGCGTCTGGTGATATTAAGTTTAAAAATGAGAGGAATAAAACAACAAGAACAACAAAAAAACAGCCCAAAGGAGTAGCTTTGTGTTTCCTCTGAAGGCTTCAGGGTGCAGGCCTGTTGCTCCCCAGTGCTCTCTTTGGGGTGCCTTCTGCTCCCCTTCTCCTGCAGCCCAGCTTGGCTGACCTGCACTCCTTCACTTTATGCTGCTTCCAGCATTTGTTTGCGGCACCACCAGCTCGTCCAGAATTGTAACCTGTATTTTTACTTTCAGGACTTCTAGGGTCCTGAATGGAGGAAGAGATGTTAAAATGGCATTTAAGGGACTGCTGTGTTGGTATAGGGTGGGGAGAGCACCGCGGGTGGGACACAGAGATCCCTGGAACAAGCCTTGGGCCTAACTTTGAGGTGCCAAGTCTAGAATCTTGTTGTAACCTGTCTGATGAAAGTAAAGTGATAAGAATTAAAGTCTGCCATGGAAGGAAGAAACCTTCAAGCCATACAGACAGTAGGTGCTAAAAAATAAAAAAAGAGAAATTGTTAAAAATACTAGTTACAAAAACATACAAATTATCAATTATGCACAATTGCCATGTAGCACAATATCATCATTGAATATATCAGATTAGTTTAACATATGGTTGCTTTTATTTCAATCTAAACTATGCAGCTCAGTTTTCAAAATTTCTTGCTTTTGTGTATAAAACAACACAAGGAACAATACTGACACATAGAATAGAATATTCACCTATATAATTATTCACAATGTTTGAGTTGTTTCATCAATAATGCTGGTATTTTAAAAAAGGTTTATATGCTGAAATAGAATGAGACTATTTCAATGATATTTCTAAACTGCAGCAATTGGCATATTGTTCTAATTGCCTTAGTTGCCTTCCCTAAAGGAAACAAATTTGTTTTCAGGGCTGGAGAGTTTTGGCATAATAAGAAATTGTTCCTAATGTTAATTTGAAAAGAAACTTAATCATACTGTTTGAAATTTGGCAATTTCAGGATTTCTAGTTTCCATCTTCTGCTTTCCGCAAAAAAATGAACAGAGAATTGGGTTTTTTTGCTCATCAGATATGTCACTCAGGCATTACTTTTTTTTTTTTAAAAAAAGATAAGATTTAACCAAAGGTAATCAAAGGGAGTCTCTCCCTTGTTTAGGCACAGCTTTTAACATCAGTAAAAAATAGTATTGCGTTTGTATTTTGCTTTTAAGATAGAAAAATTAAGGTGGACCCTAAAGGTAACAAATAAAGCAAAACTTAGGAGTAAACTTACAATTGCGAAAGGGAAAAAAGATGATTAGTGGCTTGGATATCAAATAGGCCCTGGGCTGACCAATTTAAATGCAATTTCTTTAACCCTCTAGTGTTTATTATCAGAGTTGAGTTGCAGTTATTTTTCATTAATTTAATGTTTGTTTGCTTTTTCCTTTCCCCTGAAGGAGTTATCCCTGATTCTTGGCAGTCTTGCAGAACTTCAGTGCAACCAAGGACTTTTGTGTATTTGAATTCTTAATTGTAAACATTGTGACAAGCTTTGGCAAGCTGGGATTTGGCAGAGTTGGTGTGATGTCATAGAAAATAATTTCCTTTGTTTTATTTTAAAAAAGTTTTCCAAGTTTCCCCCTAGTAAGCTTGGCCTTTATCTCAGGCTCTAAAAGAGTCCTTTACCAGAAGTCAGATCCCAGATGTTATCTCTGACTTCTAAGGATCTCACCCAGGCTGACCTGGATGACTCCCCTTCACGAAATGAATACAAACCTCTTAAATATCACTCCATTTCTCTAGGCCAATGTACTGCCTTTTCCTTCCGTTATCTTGCCCTATCTTCAACCTTTGTCTTAGGCAATAATTTCCCTCCTCAATACCCTTAGCATGAAAGTGATTCTGGAAGCTGTCATCTCCTTCAAACATTTTTAGAGAGGGGTATTGATTTCCAACTTGATTTATCTTCTGTGAACATTCAAGTTACAGACTGATGAGTGTGATGTCAGTTAGTGGTAAAATCCTAAAACAAAATATTAAACAAGTGGTTTGTTGGCACTTGGGGAAAAGGTCAGTGGTGAATTGCAAGGGCCTGTCTGAATTTTCTGGGAACAAAAAACAAATGGCAAATCAGTCTCCCTCTTAGCTAGGTCACCTGATCAGGAGGTCAGAGAAACTTGCTCAAAAGTGGCTTCAGGAGCTGGGGTTGTGGCTCAGTGGTGGAGCGCCTGCCTCGTGTCCATTGGGCACTGGGTTTGATTCTCAGCACCATATAACTAAATAAAATAGAGGTATCATGTCCATCTACAACTAAAAATTTTTAAAAAGTGGTTTTATGAAGGAAGTGGAAAAAATAAATGAGTGAAATGGCCATGTCTGGTAGAGAAGTTGTAGCTATTAGTGAAATTATATAAATTTAGAAGGTGGTTTTTAGAGGTATGCAAAAACCTCTAGTCTAAGCCCAGTCCCAGTCAATATTTTGATTTATGATTTGGAACAGCCATGGAAGGCCCTTTTCTATTTTCTTGTAGCTAAATCTTATTGATTTTCAAACTCCAATTCCAGAATCCCTTTCCAGTGGAAGTTTTCAGTCACCCTCAGGTCTGATTTGGAGATCTCTCCTCTGTATGCCTATAGTTGTTTTCCATGGTAAAAGACCAGTGTTGTTAACTTATATCCTATAGCATACGGTACTTAGTATCCAGCAGTAAATTTTTTTTAATAGGTGAATGAATGAACGAATACGGCATTTACCATTATTTTCACATGACACAAAAAGGACGTAACATGATAAATAACAATCAAGATTCAGAAAGAAGGGAGTGGTTGAAAAAATAAGTCCAACTAAAAAGATGAAGTTCAGTATCTTTGCTCTATTGATCTCACCAGGTTTTGTTGCCTCTTACCTCCTGCTGCTGTCACCAGCTCACCACGCCTCATTTCATGGTGGATCATTGTAATCAGTCCCTGTACCTCTTTGTCTTTGACAAAACAGTGACTCTGAGTAAATCCAGCTCTTGTATCCATGGATTATTTTGGCTAGAAAAAAGCCCACAATGGTGCTGACTTATCTGACTTTCAATTTATGACTACCACCTTGAAGTGGTGGTTCTTTCCTGACTGCTGCTACCATTTTTTCCATCCCTCATTCGTTTCCCTCAACTCTCTCAGGTGGCCATCTTAGATTTTTCTGTTTCCTCAAATGCTTTTGCCTTCTCATTCTTGCTGTCAGCAGATGACTTACCTTCCTCTTCACTGAGAAAATGTAAGCAATCCCATGAGAACCTTCACATCACCATTGGCACCTCCTCTGCACCCATATATATCACCTTATTATGTTCCTACGAAAGGAACTATTTGTGATCCTGCAGAGAGCCTCCTTTGTATGCTGGATCCCACCTATCTTGTTTACTCAAGAACATCATTCTAAGAATTCTGGAATTTCTTACAAAGTCATTTTTATACTCTATTATGTCACATTTATAAGCATATAAACATACCACTATTTTTCTTGAAAACAAAAACAAAAACAAAAAGTTTCTTAGCCAGGCGTGTTGGTGCACACCTATAATCCCAGCTACTTGGGAGGATGAGACAGGATGATCCCAAGTTGGAGGGCAGCCTGGGCAATTTAGTGAGACATTGCCTCAGACCAACAACAACAACAAAAACAATAAAGGACTGGTGATGTAGCTCAGGAGTAGAGCATTTCACTAGTATGCCCCAAGGTCTGGGTTTAGTTGCTAGTATTGTAAAAAACAAAAAACAAACCGAAACAAAACCTAAACCCCCAAAACTTTCTTTAAGTCTTATTTCTGCCAGTTGCAGTGATCCATGCCTATAATCAGTGATTCAAGAGGCTGAGGCAGGAGGATCACAAATTTCAGGCCAACCTCAGCAATTTAGTGATACCCTATCAAAATAAAAGATAAAAAAGACTGAGGATGTGGCTCACTGGTATAATGCCCCTGGGTTCAATCCCAGTCCAAAAAAATTTAGTTCTGTCCTGCCACCCTTTTATTTGGCAGCAAATTCTTCCAAGTCGTTTATTAATTGCTTGTTAATGTTAGACATTGTCTATCATTTTCTTTTCTTGTTCTCTTATAAACTCACTATAATTATGATTTTGCCCTCATAATTCTATTAAAACTGTTCTTGATCTTCATGTCAGCATTCTCTGGCACTGTTGATTACTTTTTCCTTTCTCACTGATGATACACTGTCTTCCTTTGGCTTTCAGGGTACTATATAGTTTAAGTTTCTACTACTTAATTAGATACTCATATTCAGTCTCTCTGCTTGTCTTCTCTTCTCTCCAGGGCCTCTTAATGGACTAGAAGTAGGAATTACTCCTTGGTTTTCTTTGGTTTCTACATTCTTTGCCCTGATGACCATGTAGTTTCATGACTTCAGGCCACAGATCTGTATATTGATAACTTCTCTATTTGCATGTCTAGTTCAGATCTCTTTTCCAAATACCTGATTCTTACAACACAGCTAGGAATGATCTCTTCCCTGGGCCCAAATCTGCTTTGTCTATAGTGCTCCCCATTTCAGTTAAAGGCACTTTATCCTTGCAGTTTGTTAGGCCTGAAACTTCTATGTTGTCTTTCTTTTTCTTATACTCACACCCAGTCTATCAAGAAATTACATTGACATGACACTAGCTTTTAAAATATATCCAGAATCTTATATTACTCAGTCATAAAGAAGAATGAAATTATGGTATTTGCTGGTAAATGGATGGAACTGGAGAATATCATGATAAGTGAAATAAGCAAATCCCAAAAGACCAAACATGTAAAACTAGACATGTAAATTGGGAAGTTTCAATATACAGATCTGTGGCTTAAAGTCATGAAACTAAAGGCTGAACGTTTTCTCTGATATGTGGATGCAAACATACAATAAGGGAGGGGGAGGAAAGAATAGACGTTCACTGGATTACACAAAGGGGAATGATGGGCAGGGAGAGGAGATGGGAATGGAAAAAACAGTAGAATGAACTAGACATTACTTTCCTATGTTCACATATGAATACACAACCAGTGAAACTCCTCATCATGTACAATCCCAAGAATGAGATCCTAATTAGCGCAAGAGATGCTCCATGCATGTATAATATGTCAAAATACTCTGTACTGTCGTGTGTATCTAAAAAGAACAAATTAAAAAATATGTATATATCCAGAATCTCATCTTGGCTCATTGCCTGCGCTATTACCACCCTGATCCGAATCACTCTCATCTCCAGCTGGAGGACTACAATAAACTTCACGGTTTCTCTGCTTCTATTTGGAACTCTCAGTCTATCCTTAACATAGCAACTTCTGCTCAACACCTGTCCCATTTCATTTGGAGGACAAGCCAGAATCCTTACAGTGGCCACAAGACCCCACTTGCTTCACAACCTTCAACCCAAAATTCATCTCTTCTTCCTCTCCCCCTTGCTCTCTCTGCTCCAGTTGCCATGCCTACTTGTTGCTTAGACACACCAGTTGCTTTACCACCTTGGAGTGTCTGAGTTGGCTGTTTCCTTTACCTGTAGCACTCTTTCCTGAGTTGCCTGCATGCCTAACTCTGTCACCTTCTGCTCAAGTGTCATCTCCTCAATGAGATCTACTCATGTATAACATGAAATACTAACAATTGCCTACTCACCTCTAGCACTTCAGATCCTGTTCTCCTTTTTCTTCTTTACATCACACTTACCATTTTTCCAGCATACTTATTTATAAATTTATAAAATTTATTGATAATTGCCCCTCTTTCAGTCTAGAATGCAAATTCCACAAGGAATTCACTGATGAACCTCAAATGCCTAGATATGACAGCATATTAGAGGCACCTAATAAATATTTGTTTGATGGATAAACAAATATTAACTTTAAAACACTTCACAATTACATGATGGAAAAGTTGAGACTTAATTTTTGCTTGTGAAAAAGATAAGCATTTTAGTTGGATGTCAATATGATAAAAACCACTGTTATCCTCTCCTTGACAAGCAAGTCAAACATTGGGTTTTGTAAGTACCAAGTAAAGGGAAGCAATAAACCATTTTTCCACTTGTCCTACAAATATTTATTAAGTGGGACTTAAATATAAGTTACTGTCACAGTATTTTGTAGTGAACAAAATAAATATACTTGATCCCATGGAGTTATATTCTACTGTCCTTTATCACACACTGAAGTATTTAGTGTAATACTATACTGTGTTGCGTATGGGTTTTTTCACACCAGTCATATTGTATTTCTCTTGGCCATTATTCTTTGAGTACTATATCACCCTGGTTAAGAGCATGGGCTTTAACCAAGAGAAAGGATCTGAATCTTGGCTCAGCCACCTCTTGCCTGTGTGGCCTTGGGCAAGTTATTTAAATTCTTTGAGTCCCCAATTCCTCATCTATGATGTGTGAGTACTAATATCTACAGCAAAAGATAATTTTCTTAGAGTGCTAGGCCTGACCTATTCCAGATTAAAATTTCTCACTGTACATATCTTAACTCCATAGGAAGACAATGATTTATAAAAGACATTTTAGTCTGACAGTTTTGGTATATAATATGAAATGCTAATTATGGTAAGAAATAAGTAAATTTAAAATGTGTGAAGGTCTTGCAAAATCTTTTATTTGACTAAATATCAGGCAGATCACTTAAAGAATTTATTGTATATATGTAGATATTTTACATTGAATGAAATATCTTGTTTGCCTGCAAAAAGAAAGCACATGTTATATAAAACCTAAATATTAATGATGTAAATATTATATATAATCAATATGTTTTGCCTACCAAGTTATCTCTATAAAACCAGAATTTGTGAATCATATCCATTTCATCAAAAGAGTTTAAGAAGCATCTAATATTTTTAGGCATATAATTTACTTATTTTAAATACATTAAAGCGACTCAAAGAAGTTTAGGAAGTTCACTAATCATCAGAATTTGCTTTGTTTCTAGAAGCCTCAGGAGAAGATGCTACAATAGGTCTTCGGAAAAGATCAGGCAGTGTCCTGTGACTGCTTGTGCAATCCTTCCTTTTCAAGGCTCTCTCCTAACCTGTCCATCTGGAGTAACTTCTGCTCACCAGTGAATGAATTTTATTCCATGGTATTTATAAAAATTTCACAGCATCAATGAGCCTCATCAAACTCATTCTCCAGACATCCTTTATGATCAGTACCACCTTGTCCATTTTGTTATCACCTGTCATTTACAGCCTTGGAGAATCACACCATCTCTTATAACAGCATATTGTAGCAAACTGATTTTCTATTATTACATGGTGTGATTAAAAATGGCTGATAATTGAGAATAAATTATTTATTCGAGTGCTTACAGTATTCAAAGTCTCTAACAAATTATCTTCTCTTGTACCATATACAATTTTTATAAGGAGTTTAAAAAATACTAATGCATATAAAAAACTTAGCATAGCACAGAGTAGTCCCTTACTAAATGTTTTTAATTATCATTATTGTGAAAATTGGTACATGCCTTGAGGAGAATTTCTAGGATTATTAAGAGAGTCGGTATCATGTGAGAACTTTATAAAAAAAGAAATTCTGCTCAGCTTAAAGAAGAGAAGAGAAGCAAATGATATCTGTGTCCTCAGACACGAAAAGCTCTCAAATGAGGATGGGGGTATAACTCAGTTGTTAGAGCACTTGCTTTGCCTGCACTGGGAAAGTTAAAATAAAAGCTCTCATAAGGAAAGGAACTTATAATTTATAAGGAGAATCAACATGCCTGAATAGAACCATGATTTCAATGTTAATATATTGAAGAAGTTACTAGCCTTAACTGGAGGTGAGGTCTCTGTGTCTTCCAAGTGTACAAGTGCAGATGGTGCCCATCTATTACAAGTGTTTCTGAAAGATACTTTCATGAGGTAGGAGGCTGAAACAGATGACAATAATATTTCTTACTTTGCTCCATAAGTCCAATGAATACATATATTCACATTTCCTTTAGCTTCCCCATATGTTATCCATATTGGCTGGTAAGTTACTAGATGACAAGAACCATGCCAATTTAACTTATATTTTCTAATCTCTAACCAAGCACTAACTATATTATAAGCATATTCTACTTGGATTAGTAATATAAGCTAATTGAACATACTTTTTCCACTGAAGGACTCTGAGAGTTTCCAACCATTCCTGGAAATCATTAAATTAGGATTAGTGATTATCTGTGCAGAGAATCTATACTGCATGGCTTACTTAATGTTAGACAAGGTCAGGGATTCATTTGCTTATTCAGCCTGCTTATTCTTGATTTTCAAATCATTCAAGAAACATTTATTGAGTGGTCCATACTCATTAAAGATGCTTGATGTTGGGGAATAAACAAAAAAGAATTTTTTTGGCTCTATTATTAATGTGATACGTATTTGTATTGCAAGACTATTTTGATGTGAAACATCTGTGGAGTGTTTAGTGTACTTGATTTTAGGAGGGAAATTAGATTATACCATGACTATATTTATATACAAGTGCATGATTGTATTATTCAGAGTTTTTTTGCAGTTAAAGTGACAGAATATGCAATCCAAATTGGCTTAAGCAAGAAGGGGAACTCATTGGATCATGTCTCTGAAAGTCCAGGGTAGTTCTTGTTTACAGCGCTGCTAAATCCAATGTATTGGCATAGTTATAACCAAGCTACCCTGTCTATCTTGGTGCTGTATCTTCAGAATTTTCCTCCCTTCTCAGGTGAGCTTTCTCTTTGGGCTGTCCCTTAGAAGCTTAGAGTTACACCTTCTTAGTTTGAATATAGTAGAAAGGAGTTTCTCATTCAAAAGGCTATAGCTCTCTCTGATGCAGTGTGGTTTTTTGCTCGGGGCCTGGGAAACAATTTTCTGAGTGGCCTACATGGATCGTCTGTTCTACTGCTAGGCCTAGAGGTGGATGTGGTGCTATCAGAACCATTTAATTTTTGAGCTGGCAAGAAATAGAACCCAAGCCTTGTCACATAAAGAAAAGGAATATATTGTGAGCAGTCACACAGATACCCACAACAAAGATCCTTGCGACAGGTATGGAACTATCCAAAACTGCTGGGATTGGTAACAGGGAGGAGGAAGGGTTTCATATTAACATTATCTCTTGTCTTTCACCATTTACATCTGTGATCAAGCACCCTCTGCAGAAAAGCTGCCACCATGTTTTTTAAATTTATGAAATATTTAATTTTCTTAGTATTGCAGAGCAAATACGTTTTAAATTCATACCATAAGGCATAATTCAATTTACAAATTACTTATATTGATCCAGGGTCTCTTTTGAGATGCTCCAGTTCGGGAGGTTATAATGCAGACACCTATAATAAAGAATTGGCATCTAAGTATTTTTAAATTCTTTGTATTGCTAAATGTACACTATCCATAAATGTGCATTACAGACAACAGATTTTCCAGTTTTTGTGTCATCTTTGCTCCAAGCTTTCCTCATGAAACTGCTAAGGACATAGGTCTTCCTCTTTATTAAAAAAATAACTACAACAAAGGCAGTAGCACCACCACAAAATGCCCCACGTATCCCTAAGGATGTATTTTGAAGATAAATATTTGCTTATTTTCAGAGGGGAAGAAATGTACACTTGAATGCCCTATTGTATCAGAACCTCACAGAGGCAATACAAGCACCTTTATGCTGCCAGTTGCTGTGAATTTATAAACTCATACATATTATCCAAAAGCCCATTAAGCCATATCTTATCTCCATTTTTTATGTTTCTCAAATGTCTGATTACTCTTGACCATCTGTTTATATTTGAGAAGCAGCAAAGTACTGATTGGGATCAGTATGTTTGGATGGGATTCATAGACTGGTGGATATTGTCAATATGGTCAGCAGTCTTTTCTCTCCAGCTGTGAGTTTCTTGTAGATTTTTATTCTGGAACAATGCTCAGAAAAAAGAGATTACAACTTCCTTCCTGTGGGATATATTAATGGTTTTTAGCAGGCTAAATAGCAGGCTGGGGGAGGTTCATTGTCTTCTCTGTAGATAAAATTTAATACTCTAGTTTTCAGTAAGGCATTACAGCCAGCCTCCTCTGTGCTTGGTGTCCCAGTCTGGAACCCTCTGGTTCATTGTTTGGGTTAGGACTGGGAAAGGTATCATTGCCCAACTGTAAGGTTCGGATGGACCTGAAGCTCTCTTTGCTCCTTATGTAGGCTTTTGAATTGGCTTCAGTAATGATTGCTTCCTCCATTTCTTGAGACTTGCCATAATTCTGAGAATGGCTTGCTTCTCATTTTATTCTAGGTTTAATCTTTTTTTTTTGTTTTGGTTGTTATGTATGTATGTTTAATATATAAATGTACACACATTTATAACACATGTGTGTACCAATACTCTCATCATTTAAAATATTTAAATTTATTATAGTAGATTTTGGGTCTTTTAAAATTTGTTCTAATTAGTTATACATTACAGTAGAATGCATTTTGACATATTGTACATAAATGGAGCACAACTTCTCATTCCTCTGACTGAACATGGTACAGAGTCACTCCAGTAGTGTAATCATATAGGGTAATAATGTCTCATTTTACCATCAATGTCATCCCTATGCCCCACCCTTCTCCTAACACTCCTCTACACAAACCAAAGTTCCTTCATTTTTCCCTATTCTCCAGCCCTCTATGGATCAGCATGTGCTTATCAGAGAAAACATTTGGCCTTTGTTTTTTGGGGATTGGTGTATTTCACTTAGCATGATATTCTCTAATTCCATCCATTTACTTGCAAATGCCATGATTTCATTCTTTTTTAAGGCTGAGTAATATTCCATGGTGTATATGTACCACATTTTCTTTATCCATTCATCTGTTGGAGGATATCTAGATTGATTTCATGCTTTAGCTATTTTGGATCAAACTGCTATAAACATTGATGTGGCTATGTCACTGTAGTATGTTCTTTGGGTATAAACTGAGATGTAGGATAGCTGGGTCAAATGGTGGCTCCACTCCAAGTTTTCTGAGGAATCTTCAAAATGCTTACCACAGTAGTTGCACCAATTTTCAGTCCCACCAGCAATGTATGAGTGTACCTTTTTTCCATGCCCTTGTCAACATTTATTATTGCTTGTATTCTTGATAATTGTCATTCTGAGTGAAGTGAGATGAAATCTTAGAGTAGCTTTGTTTTGCATTTCTTTAATTGCTAGAGATGATGAACATTTTTTCATGTTTGTTGATTGATTGTATTTCTTCTTCTGTGAAGTGTCTGTTCAGCTCCTTAGCCCATTTATTGACTGAGTGGGGTTTTTTTTTTGTTGTTGTTAAGTTTTTTGAGTTCTTTATATATCCTGGAGATTAGTGCTCTATCTGAGGTGCATATTGTAAAGATTTTCTCCATTCTGTAGGCTCTCTTTTCACATAATTGATAATTTCCTTTGCTGAGAAGAAGCTTTTTATTTTGAATCCATCCCATTTATTGATACTTGATTTTACTTTTTGTGCTTTAGGAGTCTTGTTAAGAATTCAGGTCCTAAGCCAACATGATAGATTTGGGCCTACTTTTTCTTCTCTTAGACATAGGGTCTCTGTTCCAGTGCATGTCTTTGATCCACTTTGAATTGATTTTTGTTCAGGGTGAGAGAGATGGAGGTTTAATTTCATTTTGCTACATATGGATGGAAAGTTCTCCCAGCATCATTTGTTGAAGAGGTTATCTTTTCTCCAATGTATATTTTTGGTGCCTTTGTCTAGTATCAGGTAACTATATTTATGTGGGTTTGTCTCTGTGTCTTCTGTTCTGTACATTGGTCTACAGGTCTATATTGGTGCCAATATCATGCCATTTTTGTTATTATGGCTCTGTAGTATTGTTTAAGGTCTGGTATTGTGATGCCTCCTGCTTCACTCTTCTTGTTAAGGATTGTTTTGCCTATTCTGGGTCTTTTATTTTTCTAAGTAAATTTCATGATTGCCTTTTCTATTTTTATGAAGAATGACATTGGGATTTTAATAGAAATTGCATTAAATCTGTATACTGTTTTTGGTAGTATGACCATTTTGACTATATTAATTCTGCTTGTCTAAGAGCATGGGAGATATTTTCATATTCTAAGATCTTCAATTTCTTTCTTTAGTGTTCTGTAGTTTTTATTGTAGAGGTATTTCACTTCTTTTGTTAGATTGATTCCCAAGTTTTTTTTTTTTTTTTTTTAAGGCTATTGTGAATAGGGTGGTTTTCCTAATTTCTTTTTCAGCAGATTCATCACTGATGTATAGAAATGCATTTGATTTATGGGTATTGATTTTATATCCTGCTACTTTGCTGAATTCTCTGGGATATTATGAAGAGGAACATTCATTGCATTGAGCTCATTCATTAAAGGAACAAAAAATCAACAAATAAATGACCTGACATTGGATCTCAAAGCCCTAGAGAAAGGAAGAACAAATCAACACCAAAAGTAATAGAAGACCGAAGGTATTTAAAATCAGCTCTGAAATCAATGAAATTAAAACAAAGCAAGCAATTGAAAAAATTGACAAAAGCTGGTTCTTTGAAAAAATTGATAAACCCTTAGTCACCCTAACGAAAAGGAGAGAGAAATCTCAAATTACTAAAATCCATAATAAAAAAGGAAATATCACAACAGACACTAATGAAATACAGAAGATAATTAGAAACTATTTTGAAAATTTATGCTTCAGTAAAATAGAAAATCCTGAAGACACCAACAGATTTCTAGATGCATATGATCTACCTAAACTGAATCAAGAGGATATACAATTTAAACAGACCAACTTCAAGCAAAGAAATAGAAGACACCATCAAAAGCCTACCAACCAAGAAAAGCCCAGGACCAGATGGATTCTCAGACAAGTTCTACAAGTGACCTTCAGAGAAGAATTAATACTAATACTCTTCAAATTATTCCATGAAATAGAAAAGGAGGGAACCCTTCCAAACTCATTCTGTGAAGCTAGTATCAACCTGATACCCAAATCAGACAAAGACACATCAAGGTAAGAAAACTTCAGACAAATATCCCTGATGAACATAGACGCACAAATTCTTAATAAAATTCTGGAAAATTGCATACAAAAACATATTAAAAAGATAATGCACCACAATCAAGTGAGGTTCATCCCAGGGACGCAAGGTTGGTTCAACATGTGGAAATCAATAAACATAATTCATCACTTCAATAGACTTAAAAACAAGAATCATATGATCATCTCAATAGATGCATAGAAAGCATTTGACAAAATACAGCACCTCTTCATGTTCAAAACACTAGAAAACCTAGGGATAGTAGGAACATTCCTCAATATTGTAAAAGCTATCTATGCTAAGCCCAAGGTCAACATCATTCTAAATGGAGAAAAATTGAAAGCATTTTCTCTAAAACCTGGAACAAAACAGGGATGCTCTCTCTTACCACTTCTATTCTACATAGTCCTTGAAACTCTAGCTAGAGCAATCAGATAGATGAAAGAAATTAAATGGATATGCACAGGAAAAGAAGAACTCAAACTATCACTATTTGCCCATGACATGATTCTATATTTAGAAGATCCAAAAAATTCCACCAGAAAACTTCTAGGCTAAATCTTCCTTCTGCCTGCTAAATCATTCACCACTTCTCCTTATGCTTTTTGAACTCATGTATTTGGTTTAGGGTTATATAGATCTAGTTGTACTAAAATTAAAAATTTTATTATGTTTTTTTGAGTGTAAATTTTTAAAAGTGGGAAAAATGTGTTTATTATCTTGAAATTATCTAATTTAGAACTCTCTTGTTCTTGGTTTACTCATTTGTAAAATAAGTTAATTGGCTCCTAACGATATAAATTCATCATTATTGTGTTAATAGTTATATATAGTGGGGTGTGTGTGTGTGTGTGTGTGTGTGTGTGTATTTGTATTCTCTTAATAGTTTATTGATGTAAGATTTTTCCTATCAGAGGCCTGAAAAAAATCCTAAATATTAATTCTTTTATTTTAGGTGTATAAGTACAAGTTCTGATATATCTATGATGATGTTATATGGTGCCCACATAAAAGTGATTAGCTAATTGAAACATGTATTTTAAATGGGACATCTTCCAAGCAGACCAAACTATAATAATCATGGTTATTTATTAACTGCCATAAGTATGAGATCCTTGTAACTCTGAAAAAAGTGATTTTCCAAAATGTGATCAATCTAAAAATATTATTTAGTGATACAACTACTTGCTTTTAAAATAGTTAAAAATATTACATAGGCCAGTCATAGTGGTACAGACCTGTAATTCCAATGGCTCAGCAGACTGAGGCAGGAGAATCACAAGTACAAAGCCAGCCTCAGCAACTTAGTGAGACCCTCTCTCAAAATAAAAAATAAAAAAACAGGCTTGGGATGTTACTTAATGTTTAAGCACTGCTGGGTTCAATCCCTGGTATAAAAACAAAACAAAACAAAACAAAACAAAACAACAACAAAAACCCAAAAAACAAACAACAAAAAACTACATGGGAACTTTTACACCTTGTTCTTCATTTTAGATGAGTGTTTTATTTTATTGAGATTCAGATGCTAACTCATGCATTGGAGAAATAGTGATTTTAAAAATATTCTTTAAAACTTTTATGCTCTTTTGTGAAATCTTGAGATCTAGAAGGTTTCCTTGGGGAATTTGCTCTTAGAAAAGCAATTATAAAAATAATACAACAATAAAATAAATTTCAGCCCATATTTGGGATTCAGTTATAACATATTACTCTGACTCATAAGCCCAAAGGAACATATTTCTTATTTATGTGATTTTTTTTCTCCTCTCCTCCTCCCTTTCTCCATTTCTCCTCTTTCCTGAATGCTTTTAGTTCTATTTTGTCACTAAGAAAAAGTTTCTGCATGTCTGGCCAAAGGCCAAAGGTGAATGCCAAGTAAACTCAGTCACCTCTTTCAGGATTAATGATGAGATTTCTACCCGGCATTCACTAGGTTTGCTATGTTCAAGTTTTGCCAAGATAAATTTCTGGGCAGCCCAGTACTTGTTTGGAAGGGGACTTGAGAAAAGTTTAATCATTTGTGGGGCTGATTTTTTGACAGGTCAGCAGAAAACTGCTTTATTGAATCCAGATTAATGCATTCAAGTAAGACTCAGGAAATAAAGAATATTGGCTTAGGCAGCAGGTTTGGGCAACAGGCAAATGCAGGGAGTTCTTAGGAAAGTCACCAATGAGCATATGTATCTCTGGGGGAAAATTCCTCTAAACCCATAAAGAAGCCAGTTTTCTAGTTATGTAGACATCAAATATTGTTTCTAGACACAGTTGGATAGAGAAGGAAAAATTGGGTTCTGGACTAGGTCCATCACATGACCATGATCTCTAACAGCAACCATAATATCAGCAAAAACATGGATTTCCAGAAAACCCTCCTTTAACCTTCAGTGAAGACCTAGGAATAGAGGAGTAACTGGGAATCAAAGTACCATGCAATAGAGAATAAGAATAAAAATGGGAATTTCAGGTACAGAATGAATGTTACTGACAGGAGTGGGGAGAGGATGGAAATGAGGAAGTTTAAAAAGATTCTGAATGAACACATGCTTTTAAATGCAGTATCATGTAGAAGAGAGGTCATCTTTTAAAATCCTGAAGACTTGTAGTTGAAGTGACCAGGCCTCAGAATATGACTCATGCTCACTAAAATGCTTGCATGACTGAGGTAGACACAAGAATTTTATTTATTTACAAAGGAAAATATAACTACTGTGGGTTGGGAGTGCATGTGGGAGCATGACCAGCACAATCTCCCTGTAGACAAACCTCCATTAGAAGCTTCATCATGGTTAGAAAACATGAACAAAGTACAATGAGTTCAGGAACTATGTATCATCAGTTTGTTCTTTCCTGAAGTTAAACAACTTGGAGTCAGAAGGTGCTTGATAATCTTGGACTCAGAACAAGCGGACATTAAATAAACTTTGCAGTGGTACCAGTCTAGAGATGTATGATGCTTTCATCTCTTCAGAGGGATGATTGTGCCAGATGGACCAGAGTATCCACAGTCTGATGGCAGTGACTTCCAAGAAACAGCTCTGCAATAGGGCAGCTTTGCTATTGGTCCAGAGTAAGTATAAGCAACCTCTTTTATTTTCAATGTACCTGGATTTTGGGGATTATTTAAACCTTATCTCTAAATCTACTTCTATTTAGTGAGGGAATATTTCTGGGCAAAGTGTTATTTCACAACTTTGTCAACCCACTGTTTTTCTCTAGGATCCATCCATCTCTTTAGTCAACCAAGCTAGAGAATTAAATGGTGATAGAATAGAACTCACCACATATGTATTTCCAGTTTATACTGTAGCTATCATATTGATAAGTCATCAGAACTTCAGTTTGGCTTTTGGTTAAATATTGTGCCATTTTAAATATGAGAGAGATATCCCAGAGTACTTCATTTGTTACTCCTATATTCTTTACTCTTTGAATCAGGAAGACAACTTTTGGCAAGGGGTGCTTTGTAAGTAAATAAAGGACATCTATTCTTCAGCTCCTGATCTTGTAAGTGCAAATAACCATGTAAGATTTATAAGGCTATTACCATTCTATTTTTAATGCAAGTACCTTATGCTTCAATTCACTCTGGATAGTAGACTATAGTGATATTGGATCTCCAGGAATTTGTGTTCGTTCAGAGCCAGTGAGCAATAGTACAAAAAGTTTGAGTTTCACATTTGCTAGTGCAAAATTATCCCAGTTAATGATATAAGGTCCTGTATGGATGGACAATATCAACAGAAAACTTTTATTAAGTGATTAAGAAATGTCATAATATTTGTTTCTAAGTGTTCGGAAATGCTGGTATCTTCTTTGCAAAATCTCCAAAGAATCTGTTATAAAGGAATAATATGCAGAATATGTAAAGAATTACAAAAACTTAATTTGAAACCCCCAAATAACCCAATCAATAAATGGACAAAAGAACTAAATGGACATTTCTCAAATGAAGAAATACAAATGAACCGTAAATATATAAAAACAATGTTCAACATCACTACATTGATATTTTATTTCACTTTATTTAGAATGTCAAGCATTAAGAACATAAATAACAATAAATGCTGGCAAAGATGTGGGGGAAAGGTACACTCATACATTATTGGTGGGACAGCAAATTAGCATAATCATTTTGGAAAGCATCATGTAGAAACTCAAAAGGCTAGAAATGGAACCACCATATGACCCAGCATTCCTACTCTTTGGAATTTATCCAAAGAAATGGAAATCAGCACATTATAGTGATACTGGCCTTTCAACGTTTATAGCAGCACAATTCCCAATAGTCAAGTTATGGAACCAGCCCAGATACCCATCAACAGATGAATGAAGAGAGAAAATGTGGTATATGTACATAATGGAGTTTTACTCAGCCACAAAAAGCATGAAATTATAGTATTTGCTGGTAAATAGATAGAACTGGAGAACACCATGCTAAGTGAAATATGCCAGACTCAGGAAGTATATGGTGAAATGTTTTCTCTCATATGTAGAAGCTAGAGAGAAATGAGGAAATTAAAAAAAGGGATAGTGGTGGTGGATCTCATGAAAATAGAAGCAAGAGCAATAGAGTAGGTAAATGGGATTGAGGGGGAACAAGGAGGGAAGGGTAAAGGGAGGAACTACTGAATAAAATTGATCACATTAAGCTCTGTACATATATGAATATATCACAGTGAATGCAATCTTTACACATCTATAAAGCAATAAAAACAATAAATAAAGAGAAGGATGACAAATGTGTGGAGGAAGGGACAAGAAAGGAAGGAGGCAGGGAGGGAATTGGAAGTACTGGCGATTGTAATGGAGCAAATGATATTCCACACATGTATGAGTATGTCAGAATGAACCCCACTATTATGTATAATTTTAATGTACTAATAAAACACACAAAAATATTTTTTCTGGACTCTTCGAAGGATACATGTAAAAGATGGGCAAGTTACACTTGTTAAATCTACTGAGTATTCCTCTCATAGAGGGAAAATTTCCTTCAAGTTAAGATAGGTCTCTGAGCATTTTTTTTAGTACTTGTGCCAAAAGGAAGACTTCATTATCAAATTTGTTGTATTTTGCCTTTATGTTGGAAAGACTATGTTCTTATATCCCTTCCCACTTAAAGAGAAAATTCAAAGTAGTGATAGGAGCCATGCACAGTGGCACACATCTGTAATCCTAGTGACTCATGATGAGGCTGAGACAAGGGGATCATAAGTTTGAGGCCAACTTCAAAAATTTAGCTAGATCCTATCTCAAAATAAAAAATAAAAAGGGCTAGGGATATAGCTCAGTGGTAAAATGTCCCTGGATTCAATTCCCAATACAAGAATAAAATAAAATGAAATAATTTAAAAGGTAGCTGTAGGAATGAACTATGGTAAACAGAAACAGAAGGTTCAAGAAAAAAAATCAGTGAATGGTAAATGGAGCTCCTCTGAATAAACAAATGAACAAATACACCTGAAAAAAAAAACACACACACACAACAGAAAATCCAAATACCTTGACCAGCATTCTTGTCAAGCTTTAGTTTCACATTTGCTAGTGCAAAATTATCCCACTTAATGATATAGGGTCCTATATAGTTGGACAATATCAACAGAAAACTTTTATTAAGTGATCAGGAAATGTCCTAATATTTGTTTCTAAGTGTTTTAAATGCTAGTATCTCCTAATGAAAATCAGCCTCTGTAATATATAAAAAAATTGAAAAAAAATCTAGGCTACACAAATTATGGACTCCAGAATCTAAGTAGAGACACCAAAAAATTTAGAAGAGGCTCCAAATATCAAAGGACAGATTCAAAAATATTTAGTTTTCTATGACAAATATAGATAGTATATGGTTTTGTATATTCAATGCCCTTATCTCTTTTTTTCCCTTCCAAGCTCACAGGAAAACACTGTATTTCTGACATTTGGGAAGGCTGTATCAGTCTCAATGTTGATTGATAGCAATAGATATAAGGATTAATAAAAGGGATGTGTTTGGTGAGTCATTGGCACAAGAGCTAAAACAGGCCACATCCCAAGGTGAATCAAGCGGATCCCAGCATCATCTTACAGTGTTTTGAAGTTATGATTGAAAGCCAAAGGGAGAAATATGTGTTTGCCAAAAAACATCAATGCCTTTGACTTCTTTCAACCTAGACTGCTTGGTGGCATTCCCAGGGAGCTGGTGAGGTCTGGAGGGGAGAACATTAAGCTATAGTCAAAGCCCTATTGAAACAGATTTGCTTTAAAATTTTTTTTAAATGCAGGAATATTTCCTGGTGAAAAATTCTAAATGGCAGATATTATCATGAAGTGATAAGCTAGTCTTCACTCATATCTTGGCAAATCTAAACTGACTTTTCAGTGATGGTCAAAAAGGCAGGAAATTTTATTTTTTATTTTTTAATTGTTTATTCATTGGCTTTTGTAGTTGTATATAACAGTAGAATTCATTTTGATATAATGATACAAATGTGGAATATATCTTATTCTAACTTATTCTTTACTCTTCTTAGGTATGCATGATAGCAGAATGCATTTTGATTCATTGTACACAGATGGAGCACAACTTTTCATTTCTGTGGTTGTACGTGACGTAGAATCACATATAAGCAATCATACATGAAATAAGGGCTATGATTTCCATCTCATTTCACCATCTTTACTGTCCCTGTGCTCCCTCCCCCTTTCCTCCACTTTGACCAAAATTCCTCCATTCTTCCCATGTCATCTCTCCCATTATGGATCAGCATCCACTTATCAGAGAGAACATTTGGCATTTGATTTTTTGGGATTGGCTTACTTTTCTTTATCCATTCATCTATCGAAGGGCATCTAGGTTGATTCCACTGCTTGGCTATTGTGAACTGAGCTGCTATAAACATTGAAGTGGCTGTGTCACTGTAGTATGCTATTTTTAAGTCTTTTGGGTATAGACCAAGGACTGGGATAGCTGCGTCAAATGGTGGTTCTGTTCCAAGTTTTCTAAGGAATCTCCATACTGCTTTCCAGATTGGTTACACCAATTTGCAGTCCCACCAGCAATGTATGAGCATGCCTTTTCCCCCACATCCTTGCCAACACTTATTGTTGTTTGTATTTGATAATTGCCATTCTGACTGGTGTGAGATGAAATCTTAGGGTAGTTTTGATTTGCATTTATCTGATTGCTAGAGATGTTGAACATTTTTTCATGTCTGTTGATCGATTGTATATCTTCTTCTGAGAAGTGTCTGTTCAGCTCCTTGGTCCACTTATTGATTGGGTTGTTTGTTTTTTTGGAGTTAAGTTTTTTGAGTTCTTTATATATCCTGGAGATTAGTGCAAAAATTTGTTCCCAGAATGTCCGCTCTCTCTTCATTTCATTGTTTCTTTTGCTGAGAAGTACCTTTTTAGTTTGAATCCATCCCATTTATTGATTCTTGATTTTACTTCTTATGCTATAGGAGTCTTGTTAAGGAAGTATGGTCCTAATCCGACATGATGAAGATTTGGGCCTACTTTTCCTTCTATTAGGCATAGGGCCTCTGGTCAAATTCCCAGGAGGGTCTGTGGTCTAATTCCCAGGTAGGACCCATTCTTATGGCTGTACACCATGGTGGGATACACTATGGTGAATTCATATTTATACAGAGGAAAATTATTTCAGATTCATTCCACTGTCTTTCTTTTTCCTCCCTTCCCTTCATTCCCTTTTGTCTAATCTACTGAATATCTTTTCTCCTCTCTCCCTTTATTGTGGGTTAGCTTTCATATATCAGCAAAAACATTTGACATTTTGCTTTTTGAAACTGGCATATTTCACTTAATATGACGGTCTCCAGATCCATCCACTTGCAAATGTCATAAGGTCATTCTTCTTTATGGCTGAATAATACTCCATTGTGTATATATACCACATTTTATTTATCCATTCATCTGATGAAGGGCACCTAGCTTGGTTCCATATCTTAGCTATTGTGAATTGAGCTGCTGTAAACATTGATGTGGCTGTATCACTGTGGCATGCTGATTTTAATTCTTTTGGATATAAACTGAGGAGTGGGATAGCTGGGTCAAATGGTGGTTCCATTTCTATATATATATATATTTTTTAGGAATTTCCATACTGCTTTCCATAATGGTTGCACCAATTTGCAGTCCCACCTGCAATGTATGAATGAACCTTTTCCCCTGCATCCTTTCCAACATTTATTGTTATGTGTATTCTTTATAATTGCCATTCTGACTGGAGTGAGATGAAATCTCAGTGTAATTTTAATTTGCATTAAGGCAGGAACTTTTATTTTACTCACATTCCCACTTATATCCTATTAATAACCTTAAAAAAAGACATACCTGAAAACAAAAAGGGAAATGCCTTAGTCAATGATCTTATTCTAATAATGAAAATCAACCTTTATATAGACATCATAATGTTTTTTATCTTAAAAACATTAAGATAAACAATATCACTGATTTGATATACCATATTATTATAACATCTCAAGTCTTTATCTTGTTTTCCACAAAAGCAGTTTCATATGGAAATATAATTCTGAGCTCATCTTAACTAATCCTAGAGTAGTTGCTTATTTTATAATTGAGAATATTTCTCTAATTTGTTGATGAATCTATACATTTGAAGATTACTACTATTCATAGGAAGTAGTAAGGATGAAATGCAAGGACCAATGAGTCTCATTCAAATTATCACTGTTTCTTTTCCATCAGTCATATCTAGAATTCCTTCATCGAGTTTGGGCCCTTGCTTGACCTTTAATTTAGCTGTGTGGGCTCTGGTGAACTTATTTGTTCCTGAATTGAGTAGTAAGCCTTGGCGCTTTCATGGTTGCTCTCTGAAAACAAACAAAAACCAAAACCCTAGACAAATAACAAAAATACATGCCATGTGTTATTGTGTTTCCTCAAAAGTTCTTGTAGAAATCATAACCTCTAGTACCTCAGGATGTGACTATATTTGGAGAGGGACTTTATTGAAGTAATTAAGTTAAAATGAGGTCATTAGAGTGGGCCCTAGTCCAATATGACTAGTGTCCTTATTAGAAGAGGAAATCTGCACACTGATACTAACAGAGGGAAAATTATATGAAGACACAGTAAAAGATGGCCATCAACAAGCCAAGGGAGAGAGGCCGGGAACAGATCCTTCCCTCATAGCCCTCAGAAAGACCTAATCATGCTGTCACCTCTATCTTGGACTTTCTGCCTCCAGAACTGTAAGAAACATTTGTTTGAGCTACCTCATCTGTGTGCTTTGTTACAGCAAACTTAGCAAACTAGTACTGATTTATTCCTCAGACTTTCCTGCCTGAAACTCTTACACTTTTTAGATTTACTTGAGAATTACATTTTCACACACTAAATAAAAGATTACAATATAATAGTTTCTCTCTCCAAACACTATATGACATGATATGCATCAACTTCATTAGAAAATATTTTAAAATCAGGCTATTGTGATGACATTTGCTTTCGTTGCATGTGAGTTATGTATCATTTAAAAATGACTATATGCCTGGTTCCCTGTCTGGGACCTGGGTCAGGTTTTACCTGTATTGCATATGTACCATAGAATCTTCCCCTAGCATATGTGTTGGCTATCTTTAGTTTCTTTTTCATTTAATGATTGTTTGCTATTAATTCATATTTCTGGGGAGCTGGAAAATGAATAATCCAATTTTTGGCATTATCTATACAGCTATATTCCAATTTCCTGCTTTTTAGAATGGATTTATCTTGCTTTGATGGCTTTTGGCCAACAGATTAATTTTTATAGCTTGTTTTTTTTGGCATCTGGACAATTAACCCTTTAAATCTTGTTTTTCTTCTTTTATGATTTAAAAATGTTTTTTAAAGTTATTGATGGACGTTTATTCATTCATTTATTTATATGTGGTGCTGTGGATTGAACCCAGTGCCTCACACATGCGAGGCAAGCACTCTACCACTGAGCCACAACCCCAGCCCCACATAGAAAGGGGAATCCCCTATCACTTCAATATAGGATTGAATGTATGAGTGCATAATAGAAAAGTTCTTGTCACAGGTCAAATTTTGTACCACATTTACCATGGAGAGGTAAATTGGAAATAGATAAGGATATACCAACCTTCTTAGCTTTAAGCTTACCTCACAGTTGGGTGATATGTATACTAAGGATTAATGTTGCTGTGAACACATGGAATGGGTTTATGACTTATGAGTGATTTCTTACTCTTCTCTCTAGGAAGATGGGAACTCAATGTGAGCATAAGCTTATAAAGCATTATTTAAATACATCTTTTAGGGGTCCCAGCAAGAAAGAGAGCAGATTATTCAGTGACTTGAGATACTCACAGGCAAGAAAAGAAAAAAATAGGGTGGGTCAGGCTACTTGGCCAGGAGGTTAAAACCCTGACATGCTTCTCTGCTGAAGGAAAGATCTTTTGTGAGTGTGTGGATTTGAGGACTGAACCCAGGATTTGGCTTTCATGCTCTACATCTGAGCTATATTCCTAACGCTTTTTATTTTTTATTTGAGACAGAGTCTCACTCAGTTGCCCAGGCTGGTATTGAACTTGTGGTCCACTTGAGTAGTTGGGATTATAGGCATGTGCCACCATACTCAGCATAAACATCTTAAATTGGCAAGAGGGAGATCCTTTCAGCTCATGTTCCTGGACCTTAAAAGACACTGTCCATTAAGCCATCTTAATCATTTGGTAGAACACAAGTCATTTTTTCACTTAAAGATGAGACCAGTAGGGGGCTGGGATTGTAGCTCAGTGGTAGAGCGCTTGCCTTGCATGCATGAGGCCCTCGGTTCGATCCTCAGCACCACGTACAAAGCAATAAAATAAAGACCAAAAAAAAAAAAAAATTGTTTAAAAAAAAAAAAAAAGATGAGACCAGTATTACTCTGGTATCATTGCAGTTATGAATTGAAATCCTGTATTAGCTGACAGCTGATGAAAACCAGTGGAAGTATTAAGATGAACTAACGGAACCACCAGTCAAGGTTATAAAAGAAAGAATTCAAGGAACGGATGAAAATTTAACCAAAGATGCTTCTTAAAATCTTTAGAGTTGCTGGATGTGCAAGCCTATGATCATAGGTGCAAGCCTATGATCTTTAGATCTTTAGAAAATCTTTAGAGTTGCTGGATGTGCAAGCCTATGATCCTAGTGGCTCAGGAGGCTGAGGCAGGAGGATGGCAAGTTCAAAGCCAGCCTCAGCAACTTAGTGAGGTACTTAGCAGCTCAGCAAGATTCTGTCTCTAAATAGAACATTAAAATGCAGGGGCTGGGGATGTGGCTAAGTGGTTAAGCACCCTGGATTCAATCCTCAGTACCAAAAAAAAATTTCTTTAGAGTGAGTCATGCGGCTATTACTCAAAAGAAAAGGAAAGAAGAAAAAAGAGGAGAAAGGGAGGGAAAGTTTTCTATGAAAATGAGTAATTAGAGAACACAAAGTGGTTCTTGAAATTAAATATCTGATTGGCAAAGGAGAAATAGTATAAATACAATGGTAAAATGCAGAGTGAATATTGCTGCAGGCTGAGTTGCTAGACTCAGTAATACAATGTTCCAAAACCTGGAAGAAGAAAGAAAGTGATGGTAAAAATATAATGAAAAATTAAAACACAAGCGTTTTAATCCATGATGTTCAGTACCCACTTAATAGGAGTCCAGAAAAAGAGAACATGAATATAGGAAGTGGAACAGATGAAAAGAAGATAACGGTAATTTCCCTTGAGCAGAGGGGTTAGGTTTCAGATTAAAAGGCTGCCTTTATCTAGCTATATCCATTTGAGACTTTCAGTCTCCAAGGATTAAGAGAAAATTGTAAAATTTTTCCAGAGGGAAAAATAATCAATCAAACAAAGATAAAGATGAGAAAAGAATAAGAGTCAGATTGTAGTCAGACTTCTAGTTGGCAATGTGGGATGTGGAGGAGTTTAAGGCATTTTTTTCCATCTGTGAGATGAAGAATTCCCTTCCCCCACCTGTCATACTCATTAGCATTAATTCTAGTTTCATCCTTTGGTTCAAGCCTAGATGATTATACTCATACCTGTGACACATCTGAAAAGTGCGAGCCCATGGGCCATATTCCAAGAGATGTATATTTTAGATCCAGCATGTGGACTGGGAATCTATATTCTAAAATGCTCCTCAGTTTGAAGATAATTGGCTTGGTTCACAGTCACTGACCACTCAACTCCATCAGTTTGGACACGAGTCCAATCCAGGACTCATTCCTCCTTGTCCTAGGCCACAAGGCTGACTCATTGTACTCCATCTGAGCCCTTATGAGCCTCATGTGGCCAGAATTCAGGCCACAATAATCGCATTCACGACTTTGGTTTCATTTCAGACTAAACATGTCTTGGATGACAAACTAACAAGAGATGTAAAATATTTTGGGAAACCCAACCTTATTAGTAATTGTTATCTTTCATTTCCGACCCGCCAATCATTTGCTGGAAGGCTCAAATTTCACAACTAGGAAGAAGAGCTTGGGAAGAATTTTGCAGTTAAATTGTGGAATTTATCATGTTATTTTTCTGACAACAGTTTACAGATTTGTCTTATTTACAGAGAAGGCCCTAACTTCTCCTTTAGTCCTGTTGAATATATCATTAAGAGAACATCTTACACCGCCTGCATCTTCAGCAACCCGTAGGGTACAGTACTTGACACAGCTCTGACTAGTAGGGTCATTTACACACAGGAAATCAACAATCCCTCATCTTGTGTCAGCCACACAGTCTTAGCAGACCTCATTCATGCTGTGGAGGATGGACTTCACTACTCTGCATATTTAGACAAAGAAGGCAGATTCCGTGTAGAGAGCCATCAAGAAAAGGTATGCCATTCTTACATTTGAATGCTGCAGTGATAAGCCAAATGAATAGAACTGAGTTATTTTTTTAAACCTCTTTGATTTATTAGGAAAGGAAATGTGTGTGGGCAAAAGTGCAATGCAAATTCCAAAGCTAATCAGATGGGAAGAGTTTGGATTAGCATTATTTGTTTGTTTTTGTTCTTGAAACAATGGCAGACTTTTCAAGGCTCTCTCCTTTCCTGTTTGAATTTATTTTATTCCATTTTCATGTGATGAAATAGATACATCAAAAACTTTGGTTACAGTTTCCTGCCATGGCTCTTTTTAGCACCCTCTGTGACTGTTCTCTCCAATATGTTTCTTTGTTCTCTTCCTGTAACCTCTTCTTAAAAGTCCTTCAGATTCTCTTGAATATTAAGGAAAAAATACATTTTAAACATCAATTTTATTAGTAGCTATCACCCTTCATATGACTACACTGAGCCTCTGCAGCCTTAATATGTGCAGGTATGATACAGCTGAAAGAAACTTCCTTTGAAGGTATAGTCAGTTTCTTCCATATACCTTATAATTATTTTTATCCAAAAAGATGGCCAAGTAAAATTTGGCTTCAAGCAAATCTCCATGTGTTCAACTAAGTATATGTTGGGATTTCTAATATATTCCTTTAAGGTCCAATAATAAGAGAGAAATTTTAATTATAGTGCCTGGTGCCTCTTGTAGGTGTGATTTAAAACTGATAAAAGGTCTGTCAAAGAATGCATTTGAGATACTGACTATAATTTTAGCAGTTAATATAAATCATGACCTTCATATTTCTGAATTTCTTTTGAAACTATGAAGGTTTGATTGAACTGAGGAAATAGAAACAAATAAAAATTTAGTTTAGAACTCCAAAGATGGTCCTAGTGATCAGCTCCTAATGATTTTGTGTCTGGGGGAAAAGAGATCTAGTAATTCTAATTTAATCTTTGTATATTTGTGATATTAATTTTAAACATGTCAGCAGATCAGTTTAACATATTTTCCTTTCTCCTTTTATTTAACTTGAAGACACATTGAGCGCCATCAGTATACTAAAGAAATAGAAAATTGATTCTACTAGAAAAAAGGGTGACATTTACTTGTTCTTGATTTAGGGAATAATTTATGTAAATTATTTTAAAAAATGCAGGAGATGTCTACTTTTTTCTGATAAAAAGTTAGACCAACACATTCATAGGGATATGTTTTTTCATTGTATCATATATGCATTTGCTCTAAGATTTCTGATTATGTTTTTCATTGTTAAATGAAAACCATTAGAAACTAGTTTGGTTACATCTTGGGGATAATAAATGGTCACTTATATCTCATGGTAGTATTGTCATTTGTGACCTTGTGTTTGGGAAGTGTCTGGAACTGGCAGCGTTATTGAGGTGCAGCTTGCTTTCTGTATCTGCATACATTTATCAGAGGCAGATTCAATGTCTGCAGATGTTAGAAGGAGTTTTTAAAACTATTGTCTTCTTTGTTCTTTTTATCATGTCTCTATTGTGTAGAAGCAGTTCTGAATAGTTTATCATGTTTAAATATTTATGAGAAAACAGCAAGTTTACACTACAGTTAAGTGAAAAGAAGGGAAGACTAAAAACTTAAAATAGACTGGCACATTTTCGACAAGTCTGGCTTTTTGCACTTTTTTGTTTCTTTTTATTGTTGGAAACTGTTTCTAGAGAAAATCTAATGAAATAAAGTTAGATGTAAAGTCAGATTTTGTATGTGGAAAAAATACAGTTCTTTCTTTGTATTCTTAAGCAACAAATCATATACTGCATCATACAATTATTTTCAACATATCACATTACCTTCATAGAGTCTACACTCTGAGGGTTTACATACCTTCCCCAGGATATAGCCAAATCCTTGGCACACAGGTGCACTGATGTAAAATGGATAAGTAAAGTTTCTGCTTTACATCCTTATTGTCAAGATTAGACCCAAATAGACTACAGTCTATTTGAAGAGAAATACTAGGCAAACTGCAACCAAGGCAGGAGGAAGTAGATACTTTAGTGGTACTATTATCGAAATGATGATGGGGCCACTGTGAGAGGACCAGCATAACATTAATGGCATCAGTGTGATTCACAGAAAGAAATGACATTGAGCCTGAGTCTTTAAGGATCAGGAATATTTCTGTAGGCTAAGAAGGTGCAGGAAAACGTTTCTAGCTTAGAAGTTGGAGAAAGCATCACTCATATGAGGAATAGAAATCAGTTCTATAGGGGCTGGGATTATAGCTCAGTGGTGGAGCGCTTGCTTTGCATGCGTGAGGCACTGGGTTCTATCCTCAGCACCACATAAAAATAAATTAAAGATACTGTGTCCATCTACACCTAAAAAAATATTTTTAAAAAAAGAAATCAGTTCTATAAACATGGAGCTCATCTTCATAAAGGTGAGTGGTAGGATCGCATCACCTCTCTTCTCAAGGGCTCCTCAGGGGTTCAGACTTTGTTCTGCAAAGGGAGGACAACCAGTGAAGATTTTTGAGAATTAACATACTGCAGCCAGATATGGTGGCATAAACCTGTAATCTCAGTGACTCAGGAATCTATTTTTCATAAATTCTTTACAACTGTTATATAAACTTTTATTTTTTTCATGGATATCATAGATGTCTTGTAATTTGCCTCCAACAAAATAACAATGTATTATGCTATAATTTTTCTTTTAAAAATAGATAAAATGGCTGGGTACAGTGGCACACTCCTGTAATCTCAGTGACTCGGGAGGCTGAGGCAGGAGGATTGCAAGTTCAAAGCCAGTCTTAGCAACTTAACGAGGCTATAAGCAACTTAGTGAGACCCTATCTTAAAATAAAAAATAAAAAATACTGGGGATCTGGCTCAGTGGTAAAGCACCCCTGGGTTCAATCCCAAGTACAAGAAGAAGGAGGAGGAGGAGGAGGAAAGAAGAAGATGACAAAGAAGACGATGAAGAAGAGGAAAGAAGAAGGAAGAAGAAGGAGGAAGGAAGAAGAAGGAAGAAGGAAGAAGAAGAAGAAGAAGAAGAAGAAGAAGAAGAAGAAGAAGAAGAAGAAGAAGAGGAGGAGGAGGAGGAGGAGGAGGAGGAAGAGGAGGAGGAGGAGGAAGAAATAGCATACTGCAAATTGTAGGAAGTGAATCTCTGAGGTAGGAACATGGAACTGAGAAATGAAAGGAAGGGACAGATATAGAAGACAATGTAGGTATAATCAGCAGCAAATGGCAACTGATTGGATGTGGCCCTGACATTGTTCTCCTCAGACCTGAGGGTTACTTATCTCTTAGCTGCAGAACACAGTTGACATTTCTGACATGATACATGAAAGACTTCTTGCATCTGCATTGATTCCTTTCTCTCTTCCTGTACAGGGGCTTGCTGTACTCTACTATGTAGACCTTCTTGCCATTCTTCATACTCTTGCATATTCTCTTGATTTTGAATATCTTATTTATTATGCCAGATAGACCTTTCTCTTCTCTCTAGTTTCTGAAGATCTCTACTCAGTTCTTAAAATCTTATCTTATTTTTATTTATCTCATTTATGAATGTTTTACTAACTTTACCTCTCTTGCCCCAACACTCTGTTGTTCTGTGGATTTAGTCCCTCTCCCCTGACTCCCAAAGCAATCTTTCATAGCTTTCCTTTATAAAAATAATCCCATGATACTACATATCCATTAGAATAGCTAAAATTAAAACTTGCAACATTAACTGCTGATGAGAATACTGAGAAACTTGATCACCCATGTGTTGTTGGTGAGAATGTACAATGGTACATTCTGGAAAAGTTTGAAATAGTGTCTTCAAAAGCACCTAAACATTTGACTACCATGTGACCCAGTATTGTTCTCTTGGGCATTTATTCCAGGAAAACAAAGATGTATGCTCACACTAAAAACTATATACAATGGCAGCAGCTTTATTTGAAATAATTTAGGGCTGGAATTGGCTGAGATATCCTTCAACAGGTGAATGGTTAAATGAACTATGGTAAATGTATACAGTAGAATGCTACTCAGTGAGAAAAAGGGACAAACTATTGATAAATGCAATACTTACATGAATTTCCAGAGTATTATGGTGAGGAAAAAAGCAAATCTCTGAAGTTTACAAATTGTATGAATCCATTTACATAACATTCTTGAAATAACAAACTGTTAGAAATGGAGGACAGTGGTTACCAGGGATTAGGGGAGTAGAGTAGGTATGATTATAAAAGGGCATGAAAATCATACTTGTAGTGATAGAACTGTTTAGTATCTTAGCTGTAGTGCTGGATATGTGAACCTGGACAGGTGGTAAAATTATATAGAACTAAAAAAACATAAGTACATAAATGAGTATATATGAAATAGGTGGAATCAGAATAAGATGGAGGATTGTATTGATAGCAATATCCTGGTTGTGATATACTGTAGTTTTACAAAATATAATCACTGGGAGGTGCAAGGTAAATTGTCCAAGGGATATCACTGTATAATGTTTTGTAATTTCATGTGAATCTACAATGGTTTCAGTGAAATTTCAACTAAAAAGAGCCTAATCCATTATGGTTTGGATATGTGGTGTCCCCCAAAATCTCATGTGTGAGACAATGAAAGAGTGCTCAGAAGTAAGATGATTAGATTATGAAAGTTGTAACCCAATTCATAAGTTAACCCACTTGAATGGATTAACTGGGTGATAACTATAGGCAGGTAGGGTGTGACTGGAGGAAGTAGCTCACTGGGGTGTGCCTTTAGGGTTTATATTTTGTATCTGGTAGGCAGAGTACACTCTCTTCTTTCTGGTTACCATGTTTTGAGCTGCTTTCCTCTGCCTTGTCCTTCTGATATGATGTTTTGCCTCACTTTAGCCCCAGAGCTATGGAGTAAGCTGCCCATAGGCTGAACCTCTGAAACCATGAGCAAAAATGAACTTTTCCTCCTTTAAGTTGTTCTTGTCAGGTCTTTTGGTCATAGCAATGTAAAGCTGACTAATATATACTTTCCAACATTAGCCAGGACCCATGGAACAATGGGACACTTCCAAGGGCCTTACAATGCCTGTGAGTCCACCTGACCTCCTGATCAGGGGGAAGATCCTAAAGGATCCTAGAGAATAGGAAGCCAAGCCAGTGTACTTTCTGCAAAAGATGAGGGTCACTGGAGAGGGTGATATCCCTAAGGCTTCCAAGGGAAATCACTTGTGGTCATTAAGATCCAGGATGCGTCCATCCTGGCAGATGGCACATCTAGTAGAGAGAAGACTAAAGGAGCCAAGAAACTTCTCACAAGTTCCTATAAGTAACCTGAGGAGTCTCAGCTGATGTGAACAGTAGAAAGAAAAGAAGTTTTTTTTTTTTTTAAATTTCCATTGTGGGGGACACTTACGTAGTCTTAAACACCTGAAAATAAAGTATAAAAAGATAAACATACTAATATGGGTAAAAAGAAAGTCAATGGATAGTCATACACTGAAAAGGGAAAGACAATGGTCTTTTTAAATATAACTTGAAAGTATACTTTTGTCAGCACTATCAAAAGTAAGTAAAGCTGAGAGGTTATAGAAAAAGGGCTCTTGTTCAGGAGTACCTAACAATAACTATTACAAAAGGCTCTGCCAGAGTCACAAGTCCATCGTGAGTCAATTCGAACCTGATCTTACAGACCTACAAATCTTCCTAAACTCCTACATAGGTGGACTTGATCTACTTTTCACTGGTATGTTAATATAGCCTCAATATTTGTCCCTCAGATTGCTTTGGAAGATATAATATGGCACATGGAAGCCCTAACTAGTGTTAACCAAGAGAGCCTTAAATGATACAGTTAAAGGGATCTCTCTACTCAATACAGAGGTAGCATTAATGAGAAAAGCTCTTTTACAAAATCAGATGCTGTTAGATATCTTAACTGTAGTTTAAGGGGACACTTGTACCATTATAAAAACTTAATGTTGTATTTATATTACTGACAACTTTGCTAATGTTTCTAAAACCTTAAATGACCTCCACTCACACAAATCAATGCCATGTTGGACCCCATCTTCAACTTCAATGAGTTACTGTCTTCATAGTTTTCAGGGACTGCTGATCGCTTTTGTGAAAATTGCAGAGGAACACCACTTTGCTTTCTTGTTTATTGTTGTCTTAGCGTGGTCCCTGCCCTGTATATTCCTTATCCAGTCACCCACCAACTACCACCATGAAACCTTAGATCCAGATCTCTTCTTCATTCTGACATTTACCTGACCCTCTGGCTCATCCTGATGCTAAATACACTTAACTGGCCATGCCCTACCGACAGAAAGCAGGAATGGGAGATTCATGTTCCCTACACGGGGAACACTTTCCAAGAAGAGTTGAAGAGATCTCCATGACCCTTCCCCATTACGGATCAGCATCCACTTATCAGAGAGAACATTCGGCATTTGGTTTTGGGGATTGGCTTACTTTGCTTAGCAATGTATGAGTGTACCTTTTTTCCCACAACCTCACCAACATTTATTATTGCTTGTATTCTTTTTCTTTTTTTTTAATTTTTTTTTTTAGTTGTAGATGGACACAATGTCTTTACTTTATTGCTGTGTATGTGGTGCTGAGGATCGAAACCAGGGCCTCACGCATGCTAGGCAAGTGCTCTACCGCTGAGCCACAATCCCAGCCCTATTGCTTGTATTCTTGATGTTTGCCATTTCGACTGGAGTGAGAAGAAATCTCAGGGTAGTTTTGATTTTCATTTCTTATTGCTAGCCATGTTGAACATTTTCTCATATATTTGTCAATCAATTGTATTTCTTCTTCTGTGAAGTGTCTGTTCAGTTCCTTAGCCTGTTTATTGACTGGGTTATTTGTTTTTTTGAGTGTTAAGTTTTTTGAGTTCTTTTTTTATATCCTGGAGATTAATGTTCTATCTGAGGTGCATGTGATAAAGACTTTTTCCCATTCTCTAGGCTCTCTCTTCACATTATCGATTGTTTCCTTTGCTGAAATGAAGCTTTTTAGTTTGAATCCATCCCATTTATTGATTCTTGATTTTGCTTCTTGTGCTTTAGGAGTCTTGTTAAGGAAGTCAGGTCCTAAGCTGACATGGTGAAGATCTGGGTCTACTTTTTCTTCTATTAAGTGCAAAGTCTCTGTTCCAGTGCCTATCTGTGATCTACTTTGAATTGATTTTTGTGCAGAGTGAGAGATAGAGATTTAATTTCATTTTGCTACATATGGATGGAAGGTTTTCCCAGCACCATTTGTTGATGAGGCTATATTTTCTCCAAACTGTTTTTGGCACATTTGTCCAGTATGAGATAACTGTATTTATGTGGATTTGTCTCTGTGTCTTCTATTCTGTATCATTGGTCTACATGCTTATTTTGGTGCCAATACCATGCCGCTTTTGTTACTATAGCTTTGTAGTACATTTTAAGGTCTGGTATTGTGGTACCTCCTTCTTCACTGTTCTTGCTAAGAATTGCTTTGGCTATCTTGGGTCTTTTATTTTTCTAAGTGTATTTCATGATTGCTTTTTCTATTTCTGTGAAGAATGATATTGGAATTTTCATAGGAATTGCATTAAATCTGTTTAAATCTTTGCATAGTGTGGCCATTTTGACAATATTAATTCTGCCTATCCAAGAGCATGGGAGAACCTTCCATCTTCTAAGGGCTTCTTCAATTTCTTTCTTTACTGTTCTGTAGTTGTCATTGTAGAGGTCTTTCACCTCTTTTGTTAGATTGATTCCCAAGTATTTTATTTTTTTATGAGGCTATTGTGAATGGGATAGTTTTCCTAATTTCCCTCTCAGTGGATTGATTCATCACTGATGTATAGAAATGCATTTGACTTATGGGTATTGATTTTATATCCTGCTACTTTGCCAAATTCATTTACTAGTTCTAGAAGTTTTCTGGTGGAATTTTTTTTCGATCTTCTAAATATAGAATCATTTCATCAGCAAATAGTGATAGTTTGAGTTCTTCTTTTCCTCATATATCTATTTAATTTCTTTCATCTGTCTAATTGCTCTGGCTAGAGTTTCCAGGACTATGTTGAATAGAAGTGGTGAAAGAGGGCATCCTTTTGTTGTTCCAGTTTTTAATTGCCTTTAGATCTTTAGCATGTCTTTATAATAGTAAAATTTCCCCTCTATGGGTTCCAGTTGCATACTTGTGGGTAAGACCACATGCAGTAGGGACTTAAAAACTGATACAATCCTACTATCAGGCAAAAGTTGAGAGGTAATACCTGGGATTGACTCTAGAAACTGTAGAAAGACTCCCAATAGAACTGGGAAACTTAGGGGAAACTTGTCACTTTTTCTCTGAGATAACTTGCTCTCCCTTGAGAGTGTCCTTTTTTCCCTTCTAATAAACTTTTCTACACTTTTAGTTAAAAAAATAAAAAATTAAAAAAAAAAAAGTTTTGTGCTGGGCATGGTGATCACACCTATAATCCCAGTGTCGGTGGAAGCTGAGGCAGGAGGATGGAGTGTTCAAAGCCAGTCTCAGCAATGTAGCAACGCCCTAAAGAAATGAGTGAAACCCTGTCTCTAAATATAATATATTTAAAAAAGGGCTGGTGATGTGGTTCAGCAGTTAAGCCCCCTGGATTCAATCACTGGTACAAAAAAAAAAAATAAATGTGGTACTCAGTGGGAGATCAGAGGTACCTTGGAATCTGTAAGATGAAATGTGAACTTACTATTTTTTACTTATTTATTTATTTTTGTGGACAGTTGATATGAGTCATGAAAAACCCTGAGGAGTTCTCAGGATGAAAAAGTTTAAGAAGTCCTGAGGTGACCCTAGGCTGATGCTAATTGAATTCCCTTGACAAAGGATCTTAAGTATTGTAGAGCTGTTACTGTTTTGAAATGAGTGGAGGGAAAATAATTTTCCCAGGGTGTTTCATTGGAGACCAAAAGGTCACTCAGATTTTGCAGTTACCAGTCATGTGCAAATCAGAGTTTGGATTTGGAATTGAAAGACATGACTTGTCCTGGTTATTTTATTATTCATATTAGCTGAAATCAATATGATTTAATTTTAACATCAAAGCTTAAAGTATATTAGTAAAACATTTGAATTTTTATTATCTTTAGCAGAAGAGTTTAGAATAAATCTGTACATCTGCAATCTATTAACAATTGGCAGCAGATTTGATTTATGCTTGTCATATTCTAGGGTGCCAGATGTAACCTTTCTTTGTATTTTACACATCTCACAGAACTACCTCACTCACGTTCATGATTTCTACCATCCCTGTAGATCTGCTTTTTTTTTTTCTTTCCCCTAAGCCATTTCCAGTTTAAGCCTGTTTCCTGAAGAAATTTCTAATAGACCTCCTGTAAGTTAAAAATGTCCTGTCAGGAACTGGGTTTACCTCTTTTCTGAACTCTAGACTTACAGGTCTTTTTAGACACTTCAGTCTTGAAATAACATAGATACCTTCCCCTCATTATGCCCAATATTGAACAAATTACTGTCTTTCCTTTATTTTTTTACTCCTTTGATATCCCTATCTCCTATGATCCTCATGTGCATGTTCATCCCCCCTTAAAGTTATAACCTTTTACATCTTTGAAGTCATTTCTCATAAACTTTTGAGTGCTTCCTTCCCCACATTTATTGAAGATTCTGGGTGTTCTCTGGCTCAAAGTCTCTTTCCCCTAAATTCCACCATCTATCCAAAATACCAAAGTCATCTACATAGACAATTGTGACAAGCAACTTGCTTTGTAGACAGTGAACCCTGCTGTTATTCATGTGGAAACTTGCTCAGTGTCAAGAAATAAATCATGATTAGTCTAACCAGTGGTTCTCATTCTTGGCTACCTATTGGAATCTTCCTGAGAATTAAGGGAAACGTCACTATTTCCTAGTAGTGGTATTTCCCCTGAGAGATTCTGACATAATTAGTCTGAGATGGACCACAGAGATTGGTGTTTTCTAATTTGCTGGTTACTCTGCAGGCAATTTTAATACACATGATATCCATGGTTCCAACCCCATTATGGCAATCTTAGTTACATCTGTAATTGGTCTACAGTAACCCAATTTGAAAATTTCTACCAAAGATTTCTTTTTTTTAATAGTTATATTATCATTTTATTATATTAAATTTAAAAGAAATTAATATATCTGAAATCAGTCTAAGGTTTAAATGCTGTGTACTATCATTTTTATCACTCTTCAAAAAGACCATTAACAGTTTTCTGTCAAGCTACCATGAAAAGGGATCAAGTAAACAAATATCCTCACAAAAATGTTGACTTACATGAGATCCAAGAGCTCCCTTTTCAGCATCACTTTTCCCCAAGGAAATAAATGTGAGTGGGGACTGACTGTGTCTTCTACTAAGGATTTCTGGGAAAACTTTTTTCATGCTAGGAAAATAATTTCCTAAGAAAAAGGTTTTCTTTGCCCTTTCTATTTATTTATTTTTGGATTCTAACCTATGAGATTACTTATAGCTGTTGTCACTAGCTGTAAACACTGATGTAAGTAAATATTCTTATATTAAGGCCACATTCTGCAGAGTCTTATGTATTTTGTCCAAAGCCCACTTATGATATATTTTGTCAACCAACCTCCTAGATCAGGTGTCAACAAACTTTCTATACAGGGTCAAATGGTAAGTATTTTAGGCTTTATGGATTATACAGTTTCTGTTGCATCTACTCAATGCTGCCATGGTAGCATGAAATCAGCCACAGACAATACAATAAAAAATTGAAAGCAACTGTTTTTCAGTAAAATGTTATTCATGTAAAGAAGCAATCAGAACTTATCTCTGAGCTATAGTTTGGTGAAATCTGCTCTAGATCATCATTAAGAAGTGGCAGGGGCGTCAGCTTCCATAGAGCTAATGATATTTTTGATATTCTTGGGCAAAAGATTAACTTTCTCTTATGGGGCAATACAAGACATTACTGCTGAATTGGGAATTGAGTGTAGGGGAGGCAAACAAAAGTGTATCACTCAGGGTAAAATAGATGATTGTCAGGTGGCAAGAAACTTAGGGTTCTCATCGAGATTTTATGTTTGTTAATAAGTGCAGATTTTTTTTTTTTTGTTATGGGATCAGAGAAGAAGGATCATTGACTTTTATGGTATTTCAACCAAAATTCATTTTGACAATCTTCAACATCTAGTATTTGGAGATATATGTATGTATATTGTACAGAACAAAATATAATTGTAGCAAAACAGAAGGTCCAGGTGAGATTTTTGATTTATTAGAATGGGATTCTATGAATCCCATACTGAATGGTCAGATTTTTCCTCTTGCATCAGTCTTATTAAATAAGCATTAAGTAAATTTAGTTTTTGCCAGGGCTTATTAACATAAGTTCTGGTCTTTCTTTAAAAGAGGTACTAATTAAGGGCTGAGGTTGTAGCTCAGTGGTAAAGTGCTTGCCTTGCATGTATGAGGCACTGGATTTGATCCTTAGCACCACATAAAAATAATAAATGAAATAAAGGTATGTATCTGGCCCCTAGTTCTGTGACAGAGTTCTGGCCGACCAGCAGGAGCACAGACCAAGGCCCAGGACCACTTTCAGGGACCACTGCGAGAGCCCAGCCAAGGTCAAACCTGAGACTGCTAGCCATCAATCACAGGGGAACCCAGACTCAGGTGAAAGAGTGCCTCTGGGGAGCTCTGTGAGAGATGGGGGGCCTAAGTGAGGCCTGGGACCACCCCCAGTTCCAAGCCATAGTCCCTGCAAACAGGCAGGAGCACAGACCAAGGCTCAGGATCACCCTCAGGGACTTCAGTGGGAGCCCAACTAAGGGAAGATCTGAGACTGCTACCCACCAATCTGCCGACCCACAGGGGAACACAGATCCAGGAGAATACTGCCTCTGGGACCCTGGTGGCTGAGGCCTGGAACCATCCACAGTTCAGTGCCAGAGGCCCTGCTTATCCACAGGAGCCCAGGCCCATGGCTAGATCCACCACCTAGAATCCCAGAGAGAGTCCAGGCCAAGATTAGGCCTAGGACTGCCCTCACAGGTCTGTGTGAGAGCCCAAGCCCAGGACTGCCCCTGCCCACAGAGGAGATACATGCTGTTGCTTCCTTCCTGTATCCATCTTGTATATTGCAGCCATTCCCATAGTTCTTCCCATGTATTAGCCTCTACCTTGGGTCAACAGACAGAGCCTGGAGGCAGTGGCCCACCAATTCACTGCATCTCCTGATCAGTCAGCCCAAAGCCATTGTAAGTATCACCATTTTAGCCTCATTTCTGAAAGTGTTTGCATCCATCTTGGGCCACCCCCACTGCCATCTTGAGTTACCTCCACTACCACTGCCACCATCTTTAGTGGCAGTAGTGTCCATCTGGGGACACCTGCTGGGGACTGGAAGTGAACTCCAAGGTAAGATACAGGTAATCTGTAGGGTCACTACAAGATTATAGGATAGAAACCACAATACCTCAGATTGGCATTGCAAGAAAGGAAGATACATAATCAACATGAAAAAATAAAGGAAGAGAGTGCCCCAAATAAATCAAGATACTAAAATAATACAATCCATTGACAGCACAGTTGATGAAATATCAGAGAAAGAATTTAGAATGTACATAATTAAAATGATCTGCGAATTAAAGGATGACTTAAGTGAGAAATGCAGGCAACCATTGATCACTCCAACGAAGACATAAGAGAGCAAGTAGAGGTAGCAAAAGATTACTTCAAGAAAGATAGAGATCGTGAAAAAAATCAGAAAATCTTGAAATGAAGGAAACAATCAAATAAAAAACTCAATAGAAAGCATCACCAGCAGACTAGATCACTTGGAAGACAGAAACTTGGATAATGAAGACAAAATATACAATCTTGAAAATAAAGTTGACCGTACAGTGAAGTTGGTAAGAAACCATGAACACAACATACAGGAATTATGGGATAGCATCAAAAGACCAAATCTAAGATTGATCCATATAGAAGAAGGCATAGAGTTTCAAACCAAAGGAATGCACAATCTCTTCAATGAAATAATATCAGAAAATTTCCCAAACTTGAAAAGTGAATTGGAAAATCAAATACAAGAGGCTTACAGGACACCAAATGTACAAACTTACAACAGATCTATACCAAAGCACATTATAATGAAAATGCCCAGCATACAGAATAAGGATAGAATTTTAAAGGCCACAAGAGGAATCAGATTACACATGGGGGAGACCAATTCAGATCTCAGCAGATTTTTCAAACCAGACCCTAAAAGCCAGGAGATCGTGGAACAACATATACCAAGCTCTGAAAGAAAATGGATGCCAACCAAGAATGTTATATCCAGCAAAATTGAGCTTCAGATTTGATGATGAAATAAAAACCTTCCATGATAAACAAAAGTTAAAAGAATTTACAGCAAGAAAGCCTGCACTACACAGCATTCTTGGCAAAATATTCCATATGGAACAAATGATAACCAACAATGAAAATATACAAAGAGAGGAACTACACTAAAAAAGAAAAAGGCCAATCAAAGGAGAAACCAAGTCAAGGTAAAAACCAAAAATAAACCAAAATGACCAGGATTACCAATCATATTTCAATAATAACCCTGAATGTGAATGGCCTAAACTCATTAATTGAAAGACTTAGATTGACAGACTCGATTAAAAAAAAAAGACTCAACAATATGCTGCCTTCAAGAGACTCATCTCACAGGAAAAGACATCTACAGACTGAAAGTGAAAGGGTGGGGAAAAATGTATCACTCACGTGAACCGCGTAAACAAGCAGGAGTTTACAATCTCATATCAGATAAAGTGGACTTCAAACCAAAGTTAGTGAAAAAGGATAAAGAAGGATATTTCATACTTGTTAAGGGAATCATACATCAACAAGGCATAACAATCATAAATATCTATGCCCCAAATAATGGGGCATCTACGTATATCAAACAAATCCTTCTCAAATACAAGAATCAAATAGACCACAACACAATAATATTTGGTGATTTTAACACAGCTCTCTCACCATTGGATAGATCTTCAAACAAAAACTTAACCAAGAAGCCACAGAACTCAATAAAACAATAAGTTAGACTTAACAGACATACATAGAGTATTCCATCCATTAACAAGCAAATACACTTTTTGCTCAGCAGCACATGGCTCCTTCTCCAAAGTAGATCATATGTTATGTCACAAAGCAAGTCTTTTTTTTTTTTTTTAAATAGATGGACACAATGTCTTTATTTTATTGGTTTGTATGTGGTGCTGAGGATCGAACCCAGGGCCTCACGCATGCGAGGCAAGCGCTCTACCACTGAGCTACAATCCCAGCCCCACAAAGCAAGTCTTAACAAATACAAAAAAATAGAGATACTACCCTGCATCCTATCTGACCACAATG
>PVHX01016691.1:0-21753 GCA_004024805.1 Geosciurus inauris
CACAATTTAAATAATTATGAGGGGTTTTTGTTGTTGTTGTTTTTAAGCTAGGTGCTGTGGCACATGCCTATAATCTCAGTCACTCAGGAGGCTAAGGCAGGAGGATTACAAATTTGAGGTCAGCCTGGGCAACTTAGTGAGACCCTGTCTCAAAATTAAAAAGGGGGGCTGGGGTTATGGCGCAGTGGTAGCATGCTCGCCTAGCACGCGTGAGGCACTGGGTTTGATCCTCAGCACCACATAAAAATAAAATAAAGATATCCTGTTCATCTACAACTAAAAAATAAATATTAAAAAAAATTTAAAAAGGACTAGGAAAGTAGTTCAGTGGTAGAGTAAAACTGGGTTCAATCCCCAATTTTGCGGGGTGAGGGGAGAATGGAAAAGAGATTTTGTTTTGTTTTGTTTTCACCAAGTGATAATAAATAGAAATCTAGATTCTTTTCTTTAAGGATATTCTTATCATGCTATTATAGAGAAACTAATGAAAATAGAATGCTGTACTTATCATTTCTGGGTTTCAAATTAATCTTCTTGATACTAAATATCACCTCTTTATTTGGTTAGGTTTCCCTTTCTTTTGCATTCAGTGTTTATTATTTTATTAATTTTACCTACACTTTGGGAAGTTTCCCCTAGAAAAGGTTTCTTTGACATAACATTTATTTATTTATTTGTTTGTTTATTTGTTTTTTTTTTTTTTTGGTAGTGGAGATTGAATTCAGGGGCACTCGACCACTGAGCCACATCCCCAGTCCTATTTTGTGTTTTATGTACATACAGGGTCTCATTGAGTTGCTTAGTGTCTCGCTGTTGCCGAGGCTGGCTTTGTTGCCGAGGCTGGCTTTGAACTCACGATTCTCCTGTCTCAGCCTCCTTAAGTGCTGGGATTACAGGCTTGCACTACCACGCCCAGCTTTATTTATTTTTTATATTTTATTATTTTGGGTACCGGAGATTGAACTCAGGAGCACTCAACCACTGAGACACATCCCCAGCCCTATTTTGTATTGTATTTAGAGACAAGGTCTCACTGAGTTGGTAAGCACCTCACTTTTGCTGAGGCTGGCTTTGAACTTGAGATCCTCTTGTCTTAGCCTCCTGAACCACTGGGATTTCAGGTGTGCACCACCAAGCCTGGCTGACATAACATTTAATTAAATGTATCAAAGATACAGGTAAACATTTTATATCACATTATGGGCAATTTCTTTCTTTTTTTTTTTTTTAAATATCTTTATTTAATTTATTTATTTTTATGTGGTGCTGAGGATTGAACCCAGTGCCTCACTCATGCGAGGCAAGCGCTCTGCCACTGAGCCACAACCCCAGCCCCACATTATGGGCAATGTCTGACTAACTGATAATGTGTGTATGCAGGTGACTTCGCTATCTGGAGGAGGAGACACTAGCAAGAGCTCAGCAAGGGGTATGTTTTCAGATTCTTTAAATTTTAGCAATAATTATTGCTTTTTCAGAGAATCATATTAACATTTTCTTTAAATCTAGGCTCACTGAATCCTGAAAATCCTGTTCAAGTAAGCATGGACCAATTAACTGCAGCAATTTATGATCTTCTCAGACTCCATGCAAGTTCTGGTAGGAGTCCTGCGGACTGTATCCACAATAGGAGGAGCATCAAGGAGGCCTGGACCACAACAGAACAGCTCCAGTTTACTATTTTTGCTGCACATGGAATTTCAAGTAACTGGGTATCAAAGTAAGTAACTATTTAAGAGAACATAGGTATAGCTTTACCTAAATGCTATTCTGTAAAATGTTAGTCACATCCATTATTTTGGTGTTTAAATGGATATTACAGCACCATATCTTTGTGATTTTCATAAAAATTGTAGAGATGTTTGATGCTATTCCATTAAAAAAAAAAAACACTCATACATGCAGAAAGTACAGGAAAATATATGTTGAAATTTACAAGAGCAAATATAATTTTATTAGTTAATAAGATTGCTATTTTTCCTTTAAAACTAGGGTCATTTGAAACAGTTTAATGGGACTAAATTTTAGGATTTTTTTTCTCCCACTCTTTAGTAGCTTACAATCTACTAATGATTGGTGATCTTTGAACTCTGCAAGAGCATGTTTCTTCTATTGAATTTTTAATATGGGTTTTCATTTTTCAATTTTTTTCTTTTGTCAGGGCATTTGAGACAGCAAATGTTTGCCAATTTTAATTTATTTGGAAATGACCAATATAAACTAAAAAGTCAAAAATGAATATTTTTAGTAAAATAGTTTTCATAATAACTTAATGCTACAGTTTAGTGAAGAGACACCAAACATAAATTTTGCTAAATTGAACTTTAGGTTAAAAATAATACCACTACCACTGCCACCATGAACAATAATAATAATATAACTTGAAAGTTATTATTTTAATTCTCTCAATAAGTATTTACTGAGTACTAGCTTTTGGCAGAATTCTCAGTACTGGAGATTCAGTCATAAAGAAGGCAGTACTGCTTTCTGGAACTTGCATTTATATGGCTACTACTGTCTTCTAAAGATGTTAGTTTACACATGTGTTATACACACAGGTTCGTACATATACATGCACACTTACATACATTTACAGATTCAGAGACACTAATTTTGAACAAATACCTAGTAGAAGACAATATAGAAAACAAGAAGTGATAATTAAGGTGGAAAGAAGGTTAATAAAATGCTGAAATAAAAAGGGGAAAATGCAGACTGGGGCTGTAGCTCAGTGGCAGAGCGCTTGCCTAGCATGTGTGAGGTACTGGGTTCAATCTTTAGCACCACATAAAAATAAAAAAAGCAAATAAAATAAAGGCACGCTGTTCATCTAGAACTAAAAAAAATTTTTTTAAAAAAAGGAAAAGTGCAATGTAGTTAAAAGTAATCAGCTAATTTGTTAGCTAGGGGTATTATATGAACCAATGAAATGAAATTTGGAGTATATTCATAATGATAAATAGATTATACCTATGAATAGAGTGGTTAATGTGTAAACCTAGCAGCAAATTAAAATATATGTGGAATACAATTTGAGTCCAAGACTCTTGTCTTACAGAATTGCTTTACTGTTTCTAATTAGTTTTATCTTTGTAGCAGTTTGAGGCTAAGTCATTTTTATCTAATGAAAGACTACAACAGTATCTGTCCCCATAGATGGAAGCTTCCCTATACAGTGAAAAGATTGGCTCAATCAAGTCAGGCCTGTACACTATTAATGTGTTTAGCTGATTCTATTTTAGTAGCTTATCAAAAAGAAAATGGCACCTAGGGAAAGTGTAATGTTAATGCTCCCTCTAGAATTTACCTAAAAACGAATAAGTACATTATGCATTGTCATTTAACTAAACTCTAAAGCTAGTAACATAAGTTATTTAGTTATGAGCACAACACTGAAATTCTTTAGCTAGTATCATTATAGCACCTTGAGACTGTTACCTAGGGTCATATATTCCCCTCTGTACTCCTTTGGCTATCCCACTTCTCTGTGTTCATAAAATTTACAATGATTACATTTCAGATGGATTTCTAAAAATTAAAATGAATGGTGACCAGTTAATTTCAGATATTAGTCACTTTGGGGAAAGAACTGCTAATATACTTGTATTACTTAGCTAATTTATGTTACCAAGTTAGAAATAAAATTAAATTTCTTTCCTCAGTTATGAAAAATACTACTTGATATGTTCCCTGTCTCACAATGGAAAGGATCTTTTTAAACCTATTCAATCTAAGAAGGTTGGCACTTATAAGAATTTCTTCTATCTTATTAAATGGGATGAACTGTAAGTGAAATTTTTGGCTTTTTAATTCTCTCACTGTGCCCTGTTTTGTACTTCTTTCGATTTATACATCCTAACTTTAGTTTTACCATCTACACTGAAATTGATTAAATTTGTACTAATGTCTTAAGGTCTCTTCTGGACATGATTCTGTAGAACAAACTGAACTTTTCATTTAAAAAATCTGAAATACTCAGTAATATGCCATTAGTTCTTCCTAGACTTTATCGAGTTAAAGATATAAATTTATATATAACTCTAGAAAGATGTTGTTTTGTAGCATTGTTTACTTTAATATTTTTTCTGTAATACTTCATAAAAATCTGGTTCTTGATTAATAGATAATCAGAAGAGTAACCTAAAATCTGTGTACATGATGATATTTTGTAATGTTAATTAATTTATTTTATGGTACTGGAGTTTGAACCCAGGGCCTCATGCATGTTAGGCAAGCACTCTACCACTGAACTATAGCCCCAGCCTTCTTTCATTATTTTTAAAATTACAAAAACAATACATATCTGTGAAAGCAAACAAATAATAAGAAATGCAAACAGGGTAGAAAGTGGTATCATTCCTATTTTTAACACCCAATCTCAGAGTGACCCCTGTTGACCTTATCTTCTTTCAGACTTTGAAGAAAAAAACACATTGGTAAACATATATATATTTACACACACATATCTGTTCATATGTTCATACTTACATCCCAAAACAAATACTTGTAAACATTTATCTAGTTTGTCTTAAAAGAAATAAAAAATGATTAGTATTATTTTGCCAGGAAATTGACGCTGCAAATCTTAAGTATAGATACTAACACATTGTTAAAGAAAAAAATGTTATATTTTGAAATTTTATATTGTTGATGAAATTTGTTTAAGACTTTTAGCAGTACCAGTTAACTAAACTTGCTACTAAGATATAGGTTACTCAAGATTAAAGACTATTTGATAATTCAAATGAAATACCTAAAATTGTCAATCCATTAAAAGGTTAAACTTCACATTCAATCTAATCTGTTCTATTAATACATTTTCCCCCCATAGAATCATTTTTCCCATCCAGATATCACAATTGCCATTAGAATCAGTTCTTCATCTTACTCTTTTTGGAATTTTAAATCAGAGCAGTGGAAGTTCCCCTGATTCTAATAAGCAGAGAAAGGGGCCAGAAGCTTTGGGCAGAATTTCTTTACCTCTTTTTGACTTTAAGCGGTAAGTATTTCTGAATTTTGATGGTAAGTTACTGTGGATACATGTACACATCAGTATTGGTTGGAGGACAGAATGAGGAACAGTAATAAACACGAGCTAAGGAGCACTTTCAGTTTTTTCCAATGTGATAAAAGATCAGGTCAAAGACACAGATCAAAAGAAACCAGTTATTCTGTAGTCTGAACTGTCTGACTGGTAATGCAGAGGATTGTTTGCCACTCATTAGTTTAAGAGAAAAGCAACAGTCAATGACTCTCTGTCGTTTATGTGAAGTATTATATTATTAAGATGATATCATGGTTTCATCAGTCCCTTGATACTCTTAAAAGAATTCTGCTTTTCATCACTTATCTACCCTCCTCCAGTTTCAGAGACTCAAAAGGCACACATTATGCCCTTCATTAATTCTGTTTACCTGACTAATCTGTCTCTATTGTTAAGGGTCTCTCTTGTCTTTAATTTCCAAAGAAATCACATATATCCAAAAACCCATTATGGGATTCTTTCCCCCTACTCCTAAAGGTTAAGGAATCTTTTAATATTCACTATGTTCCATTGTCCTATATATAGGACACCTATAAAATTGTTGAATTTAGGTTTTTATTGGTGTCCTATGTATAGGAGATTGGGACATAATGGGTTAATAGATGAAGTGCAAAAGAAATAGCTCTTAGAATAGCAACATCATCCTAAAGGGAAAAACAAACTGAGTAAGTTTGGAATATGTTACATACAGTACATGGGAACATTCTACAGATTGATAATGCACATGGGCATACTAAAGCATCTCTGAAGTTCTGTAGTCAAGAAGCCTATTTATGTTTTATAACCATATGTTTACTCTAACAGTAAACACTTCTGTAGCACTTAGGGAGGTATTATCTGTGTGTTGTACACATATCCTTATATTCTCCACAACAACACTGTGAAAGAGATATTGGTATTACCCCCTTTCTACAGAGGGAAACCAAAGTACCAAGGCTAAGTGCCTTGGTGCTTACCTAATAAATGGTGGAATTGAGATTTTAACCAGGCAGTCTGGATCCAAGGCCTGTGTTTTGAAATATTATCCTTTATTGACATTCTCAAACTTATATAATACCATAGCACTTTATTGTTGTTCTAGAATATATCTTTTGAAACATTGGGACAGTATATTAAGAGTGAAAAATATCTACCAATCTAGTTCTACTTCCTTTTTCTTCCTCTTCTTAAATGGGACAGTTTGATTTTCTAGTAATCATTTTTGAAATTATGTTCGAAACACTGACTTCACAAGTTTTCTTCTTGATATTTTCCCATGTACTTTTTAAAAAATTTATTTATGTTATAGTAGAATGCATTTTGACATATAGTACACAAATGGAGTACAACGTCTCATTCCTCTGGCTGTACATGGTTCAGAGTTACTCCAGTAGTATATTCATACATGTATATAGGGTAATAATGTCTGTCCCATGTACTTATATGATCCATATATGAAAATAATTAGAAGAATCTAAGTATTTTCCTCATATTTGAAGAGGCAGTATAAGATTTTTTATTGTCTACTTTTTGGTAGTTTCAAATTTTGACACCTGACTTAATTCTGAACCATTAAAGGCTGGAGGAAAGCAGTTGAAGTGATTACTATTAGTAATGTGTATTCAGAACCTTTTGTTAAATATAATCCATAACTTCTCTATCGTCGCCCGCCGGCAGGAGACAATAAGGACACCGTTGTTCTTAGAAAGCAGTCTTTATTTAGTCGAGCGCTCTTCTTGTCTTTCAAGGTTTTCTTTGTTCTCCTGCTTTTTTCCCCAGCCACCTTCTATATACTTTTTCATACAGCAGGAAGTGTTACAGAGTAGAGTTATAACCAATTAGCAGGAATAGCATTATCAAGCACGAGGGGAATGTATGAGCAGAATACAAGCGTGTATCAGAGCAGGCAATGCCCACGAGCCAAGCATGCACAGTGACGTTGCCGCCAGCCAATGCTGTGCACTTCCTTAAGTTGTCCACCTGTTTACTGCAAGTTTCTGGCATATAGCCAGGTTGCCATCTTGAAAGGGCAGGGCAGCTCCCAGATCCAGGGAGCCCGCTCCCCACACTTCTCTAAAATAGAAGATACTGATATCATTGGTTCCATGAAGGACAGGAATTATGTTCTCAACTATATTTGATAAATTGTGTCAGAGTAATTATATGAGAAAGTTGAATGTGATTTCATCATTAATATTAATTTTTATATAATCTAGTTTGAAAACCTTTGTTCTTGAAAATGCCAGGAGTCTTTAATTTGAGAACCATCACTGTCACTTTTGTTATCTATTAATATATGGGTTTTTTAGATGAATGATGTAACATTTTTTCATAATTTGAGAAATGATAAAGTGAAGGGCAATTGACTTCTGTGAGATTTTTAAATAGTTTGCATCCAGTACTCTGTCCTTAAAATAGTGACTAGATGATACTAAGCTCAAGACTGAGAAGTAGTGCAGTCATTCTAGGTAATGTTAGGACTTTACTGAAATTCAGGAAATACTCAAATTAAGAGGGAAGATGAGGGCTGGGGTTGTGGCTCAGTGGCAGTGCTTGCCTTACACATGTGAGGCGCTGGGTTCGATCCTCAGCACCATACAAAAATAAATAAACAAAATAAAGATATTGTGTCCATTTAAAAAATAAAGAGGGAAGATGATTTTACATTTATACATAAAGAGAAGCAAAGTATTAATGATCTAGTTCAGGTAGCATACTATGATTAGTAATTCTGTTCTTGTAATTCCTATTAAAATTATTTTTGTTTAAGGTATAACCTTCATACAACTTGATGAAGTCACTGTCAGAGAAACCAAATGACTCAGACCTTTGAGTCAGCCTCAGTAATAAATGAGTTTTAAACTAATTTCTCTGAAAATGGCATATAAGCAAAATTAAGCATTTAAATTGCCTTCCTGTTAGAGTTGATAATTGATGTGAGAAAGTTGTTTTTTTTTTTCCTGGGGGGTGGAGGGTACTAGGCATTGAACTCAGGGGCACTTGACCACTGAGCCACATCTCCAGCCCTGTTTTGTATATTATTTAGAGATAGAGTCTCACTGAGTTGCTGAGTGCTTTGCTTTTTGAACTTGCAATCCTCCTGCCTCAACTTCCCAAGCCTGTGGGATTATAGGCATGTAACACCGCATGCAGCTGTGAAAAAGTTTTTAATAGAAAAATTATAACTAGTAGATGCAGAAAGGATAATAGAATATCAAAGTTTTCAACCCCTACTAAAACAGTAAATTTAGGCCAACACTTCTCAATCTCAGCACTATTGCAATTTTTGGCCAGATAATTTTTTGTTGTAGGAAACTGTTGTGTGCATTGTAGGATGTTTAGTGGCATCCCTGGCTTCTACCCTCTGGCTTTTAGTATTACCTCCAAGTTGACAACCACAAATTTCTCCAGACATTGCCTCATGCCTATTGGGAACATAGGTCCCATAGAGAAGCATTGATCTAAGCAGTGATCATCAATACCTTCTTAAAACCATTGAGCTTTTCTGGAACTTTATAGTAGATGATTTAAATTGATAGCACCTGAACAAACTAATAAATTATAATGTTACAGAAAGAGAAAGAGGTAATCCCGGTGATGTGTGCCTTTTTATTTGATGGAGTGGGCAGTAGTATACAATACTACCTGTGAAATACTGAGTATACTTGCGAAAGACCTACACCTGAATCATATCAGGTCACTAAATCTAGTTACTACTTTACAGAAAATACAGAAAGTCATGTTAAATGACAGCAGAGGAATGTAATTAGCAAAATTCATGAAATAGAAATTGCTATAGAACGAAAGACCTGAATTTTGTCGTTTTTATAAATGACAAGGGTAAAAGGGAGAGCATATATAGATCAAAATAGCAGGCAGCAAACATTTTTTAAAAATGTGCCAAATGCAAATAGTTTCAGCTTTGAAAGCTATATAAACTATCACAAGTGTAATAGCCACCCTAGACAATACATAAACAAATGGGCTTGACTGTGTCTAATAAAAGTTTTATTTACAAAACTAGGTGGTAGGACTTTACTGAACCTGAATTAAAAGATGCCTAAAAACACATATCAACCAAATGCAAGTGTTGGACTTTGTTTGGATCCTGTTTCAAAAAAAACCAACTATTCAAAAAAAAATTAGGGAAATTTGAAAACTGACTAGATATTTTATGATCTTAAGTAATTGTTAATTATTTTAGAAGAGACAGTGGTATTATAATTACTTCAAAGGGAAACTTTATTGTTTAGACTTATGTAACAAAATTTATAGATCAAATAATGTGATTAATATTTGCCTTGCAGCCAGGCACGGTGGCACAAGCCTGTAATCCCAGCACTTAGGGAGGCTGAGACAGGAGAATTGTGAGTTCAAAGCCAGCCTCAGCAATGGTGAGGCGCTAAGCAACTCAGTGAGACCCTGTCTCTACATAAAACACAAAATAGGGATGGGGATATGGCTCAGTGGTTGAGTGCCCCTGAGTTCAATCTCCAGTACCAAAAAAAAAAAAAAAAAAATTGCCTTCAGCCGTGGTTGTAGCTCAGTGGTAGAGCACTTGCCTAGCAAATGTGAGACACTGGGTTTGGTTCTCAGCACCACATAAAAATGTAGCCGGTCACAGTGGCGCACACTTTTAATCCGAGCGGCTCAGGAGGCTGAGGCAGGAGAATTGCGTGTTCAAAGCCAGCCTCAGCAACTGTGAGGCTCTAAGCAACTCGGTGAGACCCTGTCTCTAAATAAAACACAAAATAGGGCTGGAGATGTGGCTTAGTGGTCAAGTACCCCTGAGTTCAATCCCCGTTACCAAAAAAAAAAAAAAATGACAGCTTAATATATCAAAGATTTAAAGTTTATTAATGTGGGCAAGAGAAAATATTAAGACAGGAGTTCAGTTCTGAAAAGGATATTTTCTGTTTGAATAAAATGAAGATTCGACAAAGTTCATAGCTTCTTGCTTTTATGTATCTTCTTATTTTTCATATATCTTCTATGTAAAGATAAATCGATATCTTTGACTAAGTGTTTTAATTTAAGTAGAACATAAATTGGCAATCTAGGGTAAGGGTCCATGTGTTCAAACCTATTGCTTGTTTTTGTAAATACAGTTTGTTAGAACATAGCATACATATTAATTTATGTAGACTTTGTAGTTATTTTGCATTATAATTGCCAGGTTGAGTCTTTGCAACAGAGATGAGTAGCCCACAAAGCCCAAAATATTTACTGACTGGCTCTTTACAAGAAGATACAAATTCTCATCTCAAATGATTGTATTTTGACACAAAGTAGTTATCAGTTTTCTTGGCATATTCTAATGGTAAAAGTCATGAAGCAGTTCCTAGGTGGTAGTCCAAACCACCACCTTTAGATGTATTCCTTTGCAGAAAATCTTGAAACACTGTCCTTTACCTTCCTATTTATAGAAGTTGTTTGGAGGATAGGTGATTCTGTGTCTTTACCATTCTTCACAAGACAAATATTTGCATTCTCCCTCTTTGTTCCCACTCTCCACTTTAATACATTTACTTAAAGTCCCATTTCAGTATGGGGGGAGTGACTCCTAATATGTTCTTAATGATATTTTTATTTCGTGAATGTTAATGAATACTAACATTTCCGATCCATTACCATGTGTTATGAGTGTCAATTTTTTAAAATGAAAATTACAGTATTATATTTACATTCATGAAGGTTTTTAACATGTGGAACCAAACTTCTCTATCTTTGGACTTCATCATGTACAAATTGTATTCCTGGAACAGTCCCTAAAAAAGGATATCTCATGGAAAGAATAGTGCTACAGGTAATGGTACTTCTTGACCTGTGGAGAGGTTTATATTTAAATTTCTTCAGAAAAAGTGTGTATGTGTATACCTTTGATTTGGGCTGTCATTAAAGAAGCCTAATTGACCTTGTTTTAATTTCAGAATCTATCTTCAATTTAAATATCATTAAACCATTTTCCGTTTCTGAGAATACAGTAAAACATGCATTTCAAGAAATGTATGTGTATTATTGAGAATTACCAATTATTGGTAATCACTTTCAACAAAAAACCAAGAAGTACTAATTTAATACTGAATGTAAATCCACTCTGATTGTTAAGGGGAAAAAATCCATTTTATTAAAGACAAGCTAATGTGGACTATATTTGACCAACTTCTATTAAATTTTTAAGGTTGATTTTCCTTGTTCTACATTTGATGTAATTTATACAACTCCTCAAGTTGACAGAAGCGTTACACAGCAACACAACTTAGAAACACTGGAGAGTGATATAAAAGGGAAACTTCTTGATATTCTTCACAGAGACTCTTCGCTTGGGTATGCTTCATTTATTCTGTTAGTAACATGGGTATTTCCTACAATGTAAAGCTCATGTTAAGAGCTTGTATTAAATGCCCCGATTTAGTTCATGATTTAGCAGTGACATTTTCTATTTCACTTATTTTTAAAATTATATTAAAAGAATATATGGGGGCTGAGGGTGTAGTTTAGTGTTAATGCTCTTGCCTAGCATCATAAAGCCCTGGATTCAAATCCCAGCACCACAAAAAAGAAAAAGACTATGTGACTACAAAAGTTAGGTAATTTGTACAAGTCAAATTTTTTATTTGATCAAAAGGCAAACTGGGAAATATAGTCACTATCAATGGAATAATTTCCTTTAAGAACCTTTTTGTGTCAGTATGATAAAGATCAATGACTTCATAGCAAAGGAGGGAGAGTATTAACAGTCAATTATTGGGGAAAGAAATACAGTGTCTTTTAAGTATTTGAAAAGATGTTTCATCTCTTAAAGAAATGTAGGTTAATACAACATATTGTCTTACACACACCAGAGTGGCAAAAATTAAAATTCCTCATCATATAAACTGTTGATAAGGATACATAAAAGTGGAAGACATACTATTGGTAGGGCTATAAAAAGCCACAACCCTTTTGGAGAGCAGTTTGGCAAAATCTATTAAAGTTACAATATGGTATAGTCTGTGACCCAGCATTCTCTCTTCCAATAATGAATTGTAGAGAAAATTCTTATGTATTTGCTTATAGAGATAAGGATGTTCATTGTAATATTTATTTGGATAAATGAAAAAGACTGGAAATGTCTGTCAATAGCAGTTAAATTATACAGTGGAGAATTACAAATATTAATAATGAGGTTATAGCTATATGTACTAATACATAAGATATATTAAATGCAGAAATCAAGGAAGAGAATAGTGAATATAGTGTTGCCAGTAACATAAAGGAAAATAAAACCTAAAAAACACCCATACGGATCATGTATACCTAAAAATAACAATTTTTTTTTAAAAAGATATTTATAAAAAACACAAAACACCGATATGCATGTTTCTATATAAATAGCCTGTCTCTGGAAGCACATATAACCATACGTGGTTCCCATAGGAAAGAGACTTCACTGTGTACCTTTTGCAGTATTTGATTTTTTTTCAGTACTCCACATGAAGTAAATTCAATTTATATGTGTTGTATATACAGAAATAAATGAGTGAGTAGTAAAACAGTGAAATAATTTCATTCACATAAATGTCATTAAAGCAGTTAGAATTTCTAAAATGTATTCCTTTCAGGGGCTGAGGTTGTGGCTCAGTGGCAGAGTGCTTGCCTCGCACGTGTGAGGCACTGGGTTCGATCCTCAGAACCACATTAAAATAAAACAAAATAAAGACACTGTATCCATGTATAACTTTAAAAAAATGTTTTAAAATGTATTCTTTTCATTTTGACTATTTCTCAATTCAACTGTATTTTCTAAAATTTTATGGTAGCTTTTTTTTGAGTGAGGGGTACTGTGGATTGAACTCAGGGGCATTCAGCCACTGAGCCACATCCCCAGCCCTATTTTGTATTTTTATTTAGAGACAGGGTCTCACTGAGTTGCTTAGCACCTTACCGTTGCTGAGGCTGGCTTTGAACTCGCCATCATCCTGTCTCAGCCTCCCAAGCCTCTGGGATTACAGGCATATGCCAACATGCCTGACTTCAATAAATTTTTATTGTACTGAATTATCGTTCATTTTCACAACTAAAGCTCTTTTATCAAGGCAGAATGATTTCTTTCTGTCCTCAATTAGCGTAGATTAGTGATGTTTGGTATATCTCACATTTTTCTATTCCAAATTAGTATTACTTTCACCAAGAAGCAGCTTTCTCAAATGAATAAATTTTTTGTATTTTTAATTTAATGTTTTGTAATTTTTTGCCTTTTTTTTTTTTGGTACTGGGGATTGAAATCAGGGGCACTCAACCACTGAGCCACATCCCCAGCCCTATTTTGTAGAGACAGGGTCTCACTGAGGTGCTTAGTGCCTCGCCATTGCTGAGGCTGGCTTTGAACTCGGGATTCTCCTGTCTTAGCCTCCCTAAGTGCTGGGATTACAGGCTTGAGCCACCGCGCCCGGCTGATTTTTTGCATTTTTAATCATTGAGATTATCTATGGTATTATATCACTGAGAAGTAATTTAATTCCATTTTGTACACAGGCTTTCTAAAGAAGATAAAGCGTTCTTGTGGGAGAAACGTTATTATTGCCTCAAACACCCCAATTGTCTTCCTAAAATACTAGCAAGTGCCCCAAACTGGAAATGGGTCAATCTTGCCAGAACATACTCATTGCTTTACCAGTGGCCTCCATTGTACCCACTGGCTGCTTTGGAGCTTCTTGATTCAAAGTAAGTGAAATATATTTATTCTGTTTTCCTGTCAGTTTTTCTATAAGATATTATATTGCAGTAGTTCTTTTTAAAATAAAACAGTTCAGGGGCTGGGGCTATGGCTCAGCAGTTGAGCACTTGCCTCACATATGTGAGGCACTGGGTTCAATCCTCAGCACCACATAAAATAAATAAAGATATTGTGTTCATCTACAACTAAACAAAATAAATTAATAAATAAATAAATAAATAAATAAATAAATAATAAAATAAAACAGTTCAATATATAAAAGTGAATATAGCTTTATTCAAACATAATTTTTTGCATTGAAATTTTCAAAAAAGCATTTTTATGTTATTTAAAACTAACCTAAAAAAGAGTTAGTGGATTGCTTGCCTAGCGTGAGGCACTGGGTTTGATCTTCAGTAACACATAAAAATAAAGGTATTGTATCCATCCACAACTAAAATAAATGGTTAGGTTGTATATTTTGAACAATTTTTTGTATTTTAATGATGTGAGCCAAAATTTTTTCTCATACATTTAAGGGTTCAGAATAATTCCACAATTGAATTCCAAAATTGAATCTGAATAACAGTTAGATTTTCTTCCTAAGGCCAGGAAGGTGACACATGCCTATAATTCCAGAGACTTGGGATGCTAAGATAGGACAATCACAAGTTCAAGGGCAACATCAACAACTTAGTGAGATCCAGTCTTAAAAAATAAAAGTGTGGGCTGTGGTTATATAGCTCAGTAGTAGAGTGCTTGCCTAGCACAAGTGAGGCACGGGGTTTCATCCTCAGCACCACATAAAAATAAATAAATAAAGGCATTGCGTCCATCTACAACTAAAAAATATTTAAAAATAAAAAGCTGGGGCTGGGGCTCAGTGGTAGAGAGCTTGCCTAGCATGCGTGAGGCACTGGGTTCGAGCCTCAGCACCACATATAAATAATAAATGAATAAAAAATAAAAATCCATCAACAACTAAAAAATATTAAAAAAATAAATTAATTAAAAATAAAAAGCTCAGGGGCTATAGCTCAGTGGTAAATCACCCCCATATCAATCCCCTTTACCAAAAAAAGAAGAAACAGCACATGCCTGTAATCCCAGCGGCTCTGGAGGCTGAGGCAGGAAGATTGCAAGTTCAAAGCCAGCCTCAGCAAAAGCAAGACTCTAAGCACCTCAGTAAGACTCTGTCTCTAAATAAAACACAAAATAGAGCTGGGGATGTGGCTCAGTGGTCGAGTGCCCCTGAGTTCAACCTGGTATGCAGAAAAAAGAAGAAGAAACACATTGCTTTAAGAAAAAGAATTATTTACATATTCTTGGTCAGGAACAAATTAAAATTATGTTTTTAGGAAATACAGCTTTACTAGAAAGAAGCCTCTGTCAAATCTTAATTGTTCTGATGTTTTAGATTTGCTGATCAGGAAGTAAGATCCCTGGCTGTGACCTGGATTGAGGCCATTAGTGATGATGAGTTAACAGATCTTCTTCCACAGTTTGTACAGGTAAGTTTTTTAGTAGATTATCTCCCTCCTTATTACCCACACCCCACCTCGTTTTTAAAAGTAAGGAACTTAGAGTTCACCATTATATTTTAATTAAAAGTAGTTTTTGTAGTATGGCAATGTTGGGGATCATTGCATGAGGATTTACTGTGAATTTTTCCCACTGTTATCTTGAATATTACCTATCTGTATTTGAATTTTTAATTTGCAGACTTCTTAAAGTCTCAAAACAAACCAGACTTGAGCCTTTCCTTGATTTTTCTTTATTGATTAGTGAAACATACTAATGAATATTTTGTTGAGTCTATTCCTGTGCTTGATTTTATTAATTTGGCCTGCATTAATTCATCTGTTTCATTTTTGTATCGTCTTTTTGTTAATAAGAGTAATACTTGCTTTATAGAATTTATCTTTTAATAATTTTATTTGAACAATTTAGTATGGATAAGTAATTCTTATTTTTCTTTTATAAATAGGCTTTGAAATATGAAATTTACTTGAATAGTTCATTAGTGCGCTTCCTTCTGTCCAGGGCCTTGGGAAATATCCAGATCGCACACAGTTTATATTGGTAAGATTTAGATTTTATTAAGTACTTTATTTCCATTCTTAGTATTTACGGAAATGACATACTCTGTAAGTCTAAATAGTATGCTCAGACTACTTGCTATAAATACCAGATATTTTATTTTAAAGAAGTTAAGTTTTTGTGTTTAGAAATAAAACCCAAAATAACAAAACCCTCTATCGCAAAATATTTGGCATGTGATAGCTGTATAAATAGATTTTTTACTTGCTTATATAGTTTAACATAAATTCCTGAATACTAAAAATGAACCTGTTAAATTGCTTTTGTTCATTCAATTATCAGAAGTAGCTGACATAAATATTTTGCTGTGTTAGGCTTCTCAAGGATGCCCTGCATGATATACAGTTTGGTGTCCGATATGAACATGTATTGGGTGCTCTCCTCTCAGTAGGAGGAAAAGGACTCAGAGAAGAACTTTCTAAGCAGACAAAACTTGTACAGCTTTTAGGAGGAGTAGCAGAGAAAGTAAGGCAGGCTAGTGGATCAGCCAGACAGGTATGTATTCAAAAGATAACATAAATGTTTTATAAATGATCTTTATGGTGCTAACAAATTAAGTTGTGCTTTTTTTTTTAAACAGAGAAAATGAAGAATTACTTTATTTTTTTTTAATATTTATGTTTTAGTTGTAGGTGGACACAATATCTTTATTTTATTTTTATGTGGTGCTGAGGATCGAACCCAGTGCCTCCCGCGTGCTAGGCGATCACGCTACCACTGCGCCATAACCCCAGCCCGAAGAATTACTTTAATTATGAGCAATGTGTCAAAAGACATGTTTCCCAAATTAATCTTTTCTGGAAGTGAAATGAATGTACTTTTTAATCAAAAGATTCCAATAGAATTCTAACTATACCTGTACTATGTTGGACAGATAAGATTTAAAGGCTATTTAAAATATATGGGAAAAATTTCATAACTCAGAAGATCAATGTTTTTATTTCCTATGCTTATTAATGCCTTTCTGATCAAAATTATTGTCGTGTGTTTTTCACTATCTTGCCTTTAAAATTTTTTGTAATTTTGAGAGTATCAGTGCTGATTTTTGATTTTTTTAAAAAAGGTAATGAAGTTTATAGAGTCAAAAATGAGGAGTTAGCATTATTTCCAATTCACTTTTCCAGTTTGTACATAGTTTACTGTATGCCCCTCTTGGTCATATGACTTCTTGTGTATATACATGAATTTGGGGAGTTGTTTTAGCTTTACCAAAACAGAATTCATATTCATTCTCTCCCTCTCTCCCTCTCTCTCTCTCCCTCCCTCCCTCTCTCTCTCTTTCTCTTTCTCTCTCTCTCCCTCTCCCTCTCCCTCTCTCTCTCTCCTGCGCACACATGTGCGCGTTACTCTTGTTGAGGTAAAAATCAGCAAATGTAAAATTTGGCCATGACAAGATGTATAATTCAGTATTTTTTTTTTCTGGTACTGGGGATTGAACTCAGGGACACTCGACCACTGAGCCACATCCCCAGCCCTATTTTGTGCTTTATGTAGAGACAGGTCTCACTGAGTTGCTTAGCACCTCGCCATTGCTGAAGCTGGCTTTGAACTCGAGATTCTCCTATCTCAGCCTCCCTAAGTGCTGGGATTACAGGCTTGAGCCACCGCGCCCAGCTAATTCAGTATCTTTTAATACATACACAATGTTGTACAAGCACCACCACTATCCAATTCTAGAATTTCTTGTTTTTTGTTTTGTTTTGTTTTGTTTTATTTAGGCTTACATGTTAACAGTGTAAATTGATTCATTGTACATAGATAGAGGATAACATATCAATTCTCTAGTTGTAAGTTGTATAGAATCACAACATATATGCAGTCATACAAAGAAAACATGTACCCATGGACCATTCACTCCTCATTTCTCTTCTTCCCAACCCCTAGTAACTACTAATATGCTTTCCTGTCTATATGGATTTGCCTATCCTGGACTCCTCATGTAAATGGAATCATATTTTGTCTGGTTTTTATATGAATCATATAATATGTGGACTTTGTGCCTTTTTTTTCACTTAGCATGTTTTCAGAGTTCATCTATGTTCTAGAATGTTTAAGTACTTCATCTCTTTCTATAGCTAAATACTATTCCATTGTATAAATATATTACATTTATTTATCTATTCATGAGTTGATGGACATTTGGGTTATTCTACTTTTTGTTTAACATTAATAATGCTGAAAGATGTTCAATGAACACCTTGTTTTCACTTTACCTCAGAATGGAGTTTCTGAGTCATACAGTAATTGTTTTTAACTTTTTTGAGGAGTTATTGAACTGCTTTCTGTAGCAGCCATACCATTTTATATTCCTGACTACCAGCAATATAGAAGAGTTCTAATTGCTCAACATCCTCACCAACTTTTTTGGGGGGTGGGGATGGATTTTGTTTTGTTTTTAAATGATTTTATTATAGCCATTCTAGTGGGTATGAGGTAGTATCTAGTTGGTTTGATTTGTATTTTCCTAATGACTGATGATGTTGAATGCATTTTAACAAGTTTGACCATTAGTATATCTTCTTTGGAGAAATGTCTAATCAAGTACTTTGCTCATTTTTAAAACTGAATTATCTTTTTCTAAAATTGTTAAGAGTTATATTTTCTGGATACTAGACCCTTACCAGAAATACTATTTGTGAATATTTTTTTCCCACATTTTGTGGGTTATCACTTCCTTGATAATGTCCTTTGTATGATACACTGTAATTTGTTTGTTTAGTGGGGGACTTGAGATGGAGTCTTGCTGTTTCCAAGGCTGAACCAAACTCACACAATCCTCCTGCCTCAGCCTCCTAAATAGCTGGGATTACGAGCATGCACCACCATGCCTGACTTATTTTTAAATTTTTATCAAGTCCAGTTTATTTGTTTGTTTTTCCTTTCATTGCTCATGTTTTTGATGTCATGTCTAAGAATTTGTCATTAAATCCAATGTCAAAGATGTACACCTGTATTTTTATCTGAGTTTTATAGTTTTAGCTCTTATATTAGATCTTTGATACATTTTGAGTCAGTTTTTGCATATTCAGTGAAGTAGGAGTCCAATGTTGTTCTTTTCCACATTTTGGGTTGGGGGGGTACTACAGCTGTACATAATGTTACATTTTCATACATGCACACAACATAGCAGTATAATTTGGCCAGTATCACTCCCCAGCACTTCCCTCCTCCCTCCCTTTGGTTTTCATGAGATTCTTATCCCCAAACCTTTCTTTTTCCTCCCTAGCTTCCACATATGAGAGAAAACATGACTCTTGGTCTTCTGAGTTTGGCTTATTTTGCTTGGTATAATGGTCTCTGGTTCCATCCATTTTCCTGCAAATGACATAATTTCATTTTTTTATGACTGAATAAAATTCCATTGTGTATATATCCGTCCAATTTTATTCATTCATCCATTAATGGATACCTAGGCTGGTTCCATAGTTTGGCTATTAGGAACCAATATTATTGTTCTGCATGTGGCTCTCCAGTTGCCTTAGGACCGTTTGTTAAGATATTCTCTTTTCCCATTGAATTGTTTTGGCACCCTTGTCAAAAAACAGCTGATGGGCTGGGGATGTAGCTCAGTTGGTAGAGTGCTTGCCTTACATGCACAAGGCCCTGGGTTCTAATCCCCAGCACCAGAAAAAGAAAAAAAAAAAAAAAGATCAGCTGATCATATATATGGATTTATTTCTGGACTTGCAATTCTCTTTCATTCATCTATATATCAATCCTTAAAGCATACTGTTGTTCCTTTCTTTTCTCCTCTCTCACTCTCTTTCTGTTTTTCTTATGTCTGTCTTTCTCCCTCTCTCTCTCCTGGGAAGTCTAATTCAAGACCCTACACATAGTAGGCAAGTGTTCTTTCACTGAGTTTTAGTCCCAGCCTTATAATATACTGTTTTGATTACTGTAGTTTAGTAGTAAGTTTTGATATCGGGGAACTACGATTCTTCCAACTTCATTTTTTTTTTTTTAAATATTTTGTTTTGTTGTAGATGAACACAATATCTTTATTTATTTTATGTGGTGCTGAGGATCGAACCCAGTGCCTCACATATGCGAGGCAAGCGCTCAACCGCTGAGCCACAGCCTCAGCCCCCAACTTCATTCTTTTTCAAGATTGTTTTGGCTGTTTGGTGTTCGTTAGGTTTATTGTCTCCATTTCTGCAAAAAAAGACAGTTGGAGTTTGGTGAGAATTGTATCTCTAGATCAATTTGAGAAGTACTGTAACTTTTATAATATTATGTCCTCTAATTTATGAACACATGATGTCTTCCCATTTATTTATTTATTTAGTCGTCAACGAATTTATTTATTTGTATGTGGTGCTGAGACTTGAACCCAGTGCTTTACACATGCTAGGCAAGTGCTCTACCACTGCACTGTGACTCTAGCTCTTCCCATTTATTTAGATCTTCTCATATTCTTTCAATAATGATAGCTTTTTTTGTTTTGGGTTGTTTGTTTTGTTCTGCAGTACTGGGGATTGAACCCAGGGTCTTGTGCAAGCACTACATGTTTGTTTTAGGGAAGTTTTTTGCAAATGCCTTTTTTTAAAAACTCCATCTTGGATATTCATATCAGCAATGTAGTTTTACTTCATGTTTCTTAATAGGTACATAATACTGTAAATATTATAGCGTAAATTAGGAACCATTACTACTACCACTACTACTACTTTTTTGTTGTTTGTTTTGTTTTGGGGTTTGAACCCAGGAATGTTGTACCACTGAGCTACATCCCTGACCCTTTTTAATTTTTTGTTTTGAGATAGAATCTCACTAAGTTGCTGAGGCCTTGAATTTGCAATTCTCTTGGCTCAGCCTCCGGAGTAGCTGAGATTACAGGTGTCTGCCACCATGCCTGGCTAAACCATTACTTCTGTGTAGGTTGTTTATACATTTTTCCTTTTCCAGTCATTTCTACAATGAACGTTGGTGTGTAAGTTTTTACTTCTTTGCTAGTATTTCTTTTTTTGATACATTATCTCACCATGTTGCCTGTGCTGATCTTGAACTCCTAGACTCATGTGATCTTCCTACCTTAGCCTCTCAAGTAGCTGGGACTGGAGGCATGCACTGCCATACCAGGCTTGTTAGCATTCTTTATAGAATGTTCCTATAGGAAAATTAGCTGAATTGAGAGCTATATACATTTTTAGTGATAATAGTTTGTTTGATTGCTCTCCAAAAAGTAAATAAGTTATGCCTGTGTATACCTCTCCCCAACAACAGATTATGAAATTGTTTCCTACCACTTCTGTTGTCTTAAATTTTCATCTGATATGTGAAAAATTCATCTCATTTTTGCTTAATTTTGATTTTGTTGACTAATATTGAGCTTCAACATTTTCATGTTGGTTAGCCATATATACCTCCCCCAACACCCTGTGTTTTTACTTTTATAGTAACAACTCCTTTAAGCAGCAGCCTGTCTTTATTCCTCTGGTACTGGTGATGGACCCCAGGGCCTTGTGCATGCTAAGCAAGCACTCTGCTTCTGAGCTACACCCCAGCCATTTTTATAATTTTTATTTTGAGACAGGTTCCTACTAAGTTGCCCAGGCTGGTCTGGAATTTATGACCCTTCTGCCTCAGCCTCCTGAGTAGCTGAGATTATGGATGTGCTCTACTGTACCAAGCAAGCAACAGCTTTTTTGACCATTTGGAAATTGGACATTTTATAAATTGTGTCTGCAGCATATTTTCTTGTCTTAAAAACAGACCTTCATTTTTGTTATGTACTTATAGTAACAATCTCTTTCCATAGGTCGTCCTTCAGAGGAGTATGGAACGAGTACAGTCCTTTTTTCTGAAAAGTAAATGCCGTCTCCCTCTCAAACCAAGTCTAGTGGCAAAAGAATTAAATATTAAGGTGATAAAATACTTAAAAGTTCATATTAAATTTCAAAATAATATATAGGAAAAAGGCAAATGAGCAGGT
>PVHX01016691.1:21853-42510 GCA_004024805.1 Geosciurus inauris
AATGTTTATTTTTTAGTTGTAGGTGACAGATTATCTTTATTTTACTTTTATGTGGTGCTGAGGATCGAACCCAGTGCCTTATGCGCGCTAGGCGAGCACGCTACCACTGCGCCATAATCCCAGCTCCTATCTGAGCATTCTTTATCTAATCACTATTCCTAAATGAAAGTGTAAAATTATTTATTTCCTTGGGTTTTGTTTGTTGTTTCTCTTAAATTGGTCTTACTGTCTTAAATTTACTTTTTAGTTTCATTTAAAAATAAGGTTTAGTCTTTGCTAATGAAATTATTAAAGTTCTAAAACAATATTTGATTCCGTATATAATAAATTATAATAGTACCACAAGTAGAAGAAGTGGTGATCTCATTCCCAATAAGGATGAGTATCACAACACTTTGTTTTCTATTGAGGAATTAAAACCATTTATAAAGGGCTGTGGATATGGCTCAGTGGTAGAGTGCGTGTATGACATATATGAGGCCCTGGGTTCTATTCCTAGCACAGTAAAACAAAACCAAACTCAAACTAAAAGTTTGCTATGTTTTAAATTTTAAAAAACATATTATATATATGTGTGTGTATATACATGTGTGCATGCACACAAACTGTCAGCCAGATCATCTAAAAATCAGTTCTTTTTATGTCATTTTCCATAATTCAGTGAAACAAGTGAAAAGGGAAGTGCCCAGAACAGAAAAGTAATAAACTAATTTTTATGCCAGTGTTATCTTTCTAATGCTTAAATGATATATTTGCAGTCATGTTCATTCTTCAGTTCTAATGCTGTGCCCCTAAAAGTCACAATGGTGAATGCTGATCCTTTGGGGGAAGAAATTAACGTCATGTTTAAGGTGAGCAAAATAAGGTCACTTTGGGGTCTGGGAGGTATGGGAGTCTCACTGTGTTGCCCAGGCTGGCCTGGCACTCAAGGACTCATGATCCTTCTGCCTCAACCTTGCCAGTAGCTGGGGCTACAGGTTTACACCACAATGTCCAAATGAGTTATGTGGTTTTTTTTGTTTTTGTTTTTGTTTGTTGTTGTTGTTATCAGTGATTGAAACCAGGACACTTATCCACTGAGCCACATCCCCAGCCCTTTTTATATTTTTTTTGAGATAGGGTCTTGCTGAGTTGCTTAGGGCCTCACTAAGTTGCTGTGGCTGGCTTTGAACTCACGATTCTCCTGCCTCAGCTCCCTGAGCTACTGGGAATATAGGCATGTGCCACCATGCCTGGCCTTTTTTTTTTTTTCTTCTTTTTAATGGCAATTTTAAAATCTTTTTTTTTTATAAATATTTTTTTAGTTGTTGATGGATCTTTATTTTATTCATTTATTGTTTGTATGTGGTGCTGAGGATCGAACCCAGTGCTTCACGCATGCTAGGCAAGCGCTTTACCACTGAGCTATAGCCCCAGCCTAAAATCTTTTTTAAATAAAATTTCTTTTCCAAAATTATAAGGCAATTTTGTATGTCCTAATTTCAGTTGAATAATTAAGTTATTATTGACATGAACTTTTCCCGAACGGATTTGGGAACAAATACAACTCTAGGATAGATCTACTGCAGTTGACATGGATTGAGTTCATCATAACTCGAGGCAGTGCCTTTTATGCAGACTGATGCAAATGGTTTCTCTTAGAGTTGGGCAGTGTAAAACTGCAAAACATGATTAATGGCACTGGTTTTTAGAAACATACCAATTACATATGGGGAACAGCAGGACTAAAGTACTGTAGAGAAATTTATACACATTTATGTGTCTATACAAGTTTATATACATAATTTATAATTACATTAAAATTCTGTGTATTATGCTTATAATTTATATAGTTTGAAGAAAAATGTAGAGTTTTAGTTAATTAGATAAGTGAAGGTTCATAAAAGTAGCTTCTATTGAAGTAATCCTTCGATTTCTGTAGCAAGTTCCCAGATACTCAGGTCTGATATGGAGCTCCATGTTTTTACTGATACAGAAGCCTTTTCCTAAAACTTGACCATTTGTTTTGATTATCGAAATTTTATATGTTTAGTCTTAATATATATTAAGGCAATTTTCTCTTTTTTTTTTTATAATTTTCTTCACTGTTGTCAAAAATGTGTTCATCATTATGTGTTTTAATGTATTATATATTATCCAGTTTATAAAAGAAAAACGAAGCTGGGTGTGTTAGCACACACCTGTGATCTCAGCTACCCTAGAGACTGAGGTAGAAGAATCACAAGTTCAAGGTTAGCCTGGGCAACTTAGTGAGACTCTGTCTCAAAATAAGATTTTAAAAAGGGCTGGGGATGTAGCACATTGGTAGAGCACTGATCTAGCATGTGCAAGGCCTTGGGTTCAATTCTTAGTTCTGAAAGAAAGAAAGGGAAAGGAAGAAAGAATTAATTTTAATTCATTTTGGGAGGCCTAATATTTTTTAAAGTAAGCTTTTATTTTGAGATCTTTACAGATAAATGGGCAATTGTAAGAAATTATAAATAGCGCTGGGGCTGTAGCTCAGTGGTAGAGCGCTTGCCTAGCATGTGTGAGGCACTGGGTTCGATCCTCAGCACCACATATAAATAAATGAATAAAATAAAGGTCTATCAACATCTAAAAAAAAAAAACTTAAAAGAAATTATAAATAGCTGGGCACAGTAGCACACATCTGTAATCCCAGCAAATCAGGAGGCTAAAGCAGGATGATTGCAAGTTTGAGGCCAGCCTAAGCAACTTAGCAAGACCCTGTGTCAAAATAAAATATAAGGGCTAGGGATGTGGCTCAGTGGTAAAGCGCTTCTGGGCTTAATTCCCAGTGCCAAAAAAAAAAAATGAAATTATACAGAGAGATCCACTGGATTCTTGACCCAGTTTTCTCTGATGGTAACATCATATATAACTCTATTGCACATATCACAGGATATTAGCATTGATACAGTCAGGATACAGATCTTCACAAAGATAATCCCTATGTTGCTTTTTTGGTGCTAGGGATTGAACCCAGGAGTACTCTACCACTGAGCTACATCCCCAGAACTTTTTATTTTGAGACAATATCTCACTAGGTTGTCCAGGCTGTCCTTGAACTTAGGATCCTACTGTCTCATCCTCCCAAGTAGCTGGGATTATAGCCATGCACAACCATGCCCTGCCATTCTTTGTTTTGATTGAATATAATTCACATACCCTAAAACTCAACTTTTAAATTACTGTGTTCAGGAAACTGAGACTTGAAAAGTTTAATAACGTTCTTTAGAATACAAAAGAATAAAATGGCAGTTTTTATTATTTCACTCTTAACATTTTACTATTCCCCTCCCCTTGCCCCCAGCTTTTATAGTATATAATCTATTAAGTCTTTTGGAAAGGTTCAAGTTTCATTTTGTTTGTTTGGTTTCAAGGTTGGTGAAGATCTTCGACAAGATATGTTAGCTTTACAGATGATAAAGATTATGGATAAGATCTGGCTTAAAGAAGGACTAGACCTAAGGATGGTAATTTTCAAATGTCTCTCAACTGGCAGAGATCGAGGTAAATCTATTAGCTGTGTCTTGTTATATATATATTCTTTCCTTCCATGAACTTGGCTCAGAATGACTGTGATAAAGGTCTCCTGATACAGAGGCACCATGGCTTCTCTTGTTTCTTATTTTAATCTAGTATTACTTTATTTATTCAATTGTTAATGATTAATCTCTTTAAAAATACAATTCAGTGTATAGCCCTAATAAATGCTTTGTAATTCTCAGAGGTGCCTATTAATTGACTCATGGAGGACTTTATAGACTTTAGCTTTTGAACTAAAAATAAGACCATATCTAAGTGAAACCAACTTTATCTTTTTATGAAATAAGTGTCTGAGATAATGCTAAACAACCTAATATCTGTTTATTTATTATGGGCTCACTAAATTGCAGCCATCATTATTTTTGTTTATTTATTTAAACCGTGGATTGAACCTATGAGTGCTTAACCACCAAGTCACATCCCCAGCTCCCCCCCTTATTTTTAATTTTTTCTTTTGAGACAGGGTCTTGCTAAGTTGCTTAGGGACTCACAAAGTTGTTGAGGCTGGCTTTGAACTTGGAACCCTCCTGCCTCAACCTCCAGAGTTACTGAGATTACAAGCATGTGCCACCATACCTGCCTTCATTATTATTATTGAACAAATAGGGGGTTTTTTGGTACCAGAGATTGAACTCGGGGGTACTCGACCACTGAGCCACATCCCCAGCCCTATTTTGTGTTTTATTTAGAGATAGGGTCTCACCGAGTTGCTTAGTACCTCACCATTGCTGAGTCTGGCTTTGAACTCATGATTCTCCTATCTCAGTCTCCTGAAGTACTAGGATTACAGGCATGTGCCATGGCACCTGGCCAAATAGTTTTTTGAATACTATGAAGTCGCCTGAAAAATTACCTTATCTAGTCATCCTAATACTTGCTATTCACTTTGGACTTAAATGCTTATAGTGAAGGGAATTCATTGCAGTCCAAGATGGTCCATCCTATCTAGGTTAGGTAATAGCTGTAAAGTTATTTCTTATATTCAGTTGAATACTAGGACTGATTGCTGATATCTTTTTTCCATTGATTCCACATCTCATAGAGTATTATATAATTAAGTTGGATCCCTTATTAAAGGTAGCTAGTATTATGGCCTCAGATCTTGAGTTCTGCATTCTTTAGCTATTTATCATAGGTGACTTTAAATTACTTATCCCCTAATTGTTTTCCTTGGTAAGGGTTCAAGCAATTCATTCTAAGAGGAGCGCCTGAATTTGGAAGAATACAAAAGAGTGGGCAAAGTGCCACACATGTAAAGGTTATGCACATCTAAAACCAATAAATCTTAGTAGCTCCTAAATCATGTCTTGACTATTCTGTTCTCATACGTTTTGTGTCTTAGACTCAGAATGTAGGACATTAACTATTAACTTTGTTATATATAATCCACTGTTTTTCAGTTTCTTTGATCTCTTTTAATATCTGATCCTAGGGCTAGAGTTGTCACTCAGTGGGAAAGTGCTTGCCTAGCATGAACAAACCTCAGCACTGGGTTCAATCCCTAGTACTACACACACACACACACACACACACACACACACACTCACACAACTTAAAAAATAAGTCAACTGTCATTCTGGTTATCTGTTATTGAACTCCTCAGTTTGTGTGAATTTGAAGAACATACATCTCATAGCTTCTTCTAAGTCATTGGGGAAAATGTTTACCAAGAAAGGGCCAAGAAACAATCCTCGTGGTTGCCACCAGAGATCTCCCTTTAGGAGTGCTACCTTAAGTACAATTTAGGGTTTTTTGTTTTGTTTTTCTTCCCTTTTTTGGTGTGGTGTTGGGGATCCAGCTCAGGGCCTCATTCATGGTAGGCAAGTGCTTCACCACTGAGCTATCTCCCCAGTCCTCAAGTATGATACTTTGCTTAATTACTTGTCTTCATTGTATTATCAACCATTTTCATATTTCTCTCTCTTACCCATCAGGACATTAGAGCCTTTAATCTTACTTGCTCAAATTTAGGATATGCAGACTTTCTTTATCTTGTCAAGATTAGGAAATCGGGTCAATTTAAGAATTCTTGCTGATTGATTTTCATACAAGTCTTATAATATGTCCATTATTTTATCAAGTAAGACTCCTCAGTTCAAACTTATCCTCTCAATTAGATTAAGGTTTTGTTTTGTTTTTTGTTACCACACTTTGTTTCTATAGCTAGACTTCCTCATTCTCATTTTGAAATTCTATGTAGCTTTGAAGACTCAATCAAATTTCCCTTATTTTTTAATGTTGTTTCTAACTAATGGTTGAATACTTATTATCTGTCGTACACTATGATAAGCTTTTTACTTGTGTTATTTCACTATATCCGCCTTTTTTTTTCCCCTTTGAATTTTTGGGAATTGAACCTAGCGGTGCCCTGCTATCAAGTTACACCCCCAGCCCTTTGTACTTTTTGGGACAAGGTCTCACTAAGTTGCTGGATTTGGCCTAAAACTTGGAATCTTTCTGCTTTAATGACCCAAATTGCTGGGATTACAAGCGTGCGCCACTACACTCAACTTGTAACCTTATTTCTCAGTGAAGAAGTCATGGGCTGGGGTTGTAGCTCCATGACAGACCACTTGCCTAGCATGTGTGAGGCACTGGGTTTGATCCTCAGCACCACATATAAATTAATAAAATGAAGGTTCATTGACAACACATTCTCTGTGAAGCTTTTCAGAAGTACTTCAGCCTCTACTACTGTCTCCTTTGTTTAAATTCAGCAGTTTTATTCAGCAGTCACCAGACATTAATTTTATATTAGTTTTTTATGTTAATTTTTTATTAACTTTTATATTAGTTTACTTAGGTTTTTTTTCTGCATGTTTTGTATCTTCCCCCATTGGATTGATTATATGTTCTCTTAGATCAGGGACAGTATCTAGTACTTTGTATATCTTACACACTTTAATTCACTGTTTTGTACATAATAATTACACATAGAATTAAGATGGAGGGGCACTCACTAAAAAGATTGTCACCGTAAACTGTAAACTAGATGATACAACCAGAATATAATCAGACCCCTAGAATTAGAACTTGGCCTTACATTCTTTCTATTATGGTGTCTTGGAGGCTTTGGTCAACTTGTTTTGTTCCTCTCTCTTTGTCTGAAGCAGATCTTTGTTTCCCTATCTTTTCTTGCAGAGTGGGGTGCAGTTGAGGGGAGGGTGGGTACCAGGGGTTGAACTCAGTCAGGGGCACTCAACCACTGAGCCACATCCCCAATCCTATTTTGTATTTTATTTAGAGACAGGGTCTCACCGAGTTGCTGAGTGCCTTGCTTTTGCTGAGGCTGGCTTTAAACTCACAATCCTTCTGCCTCAGCCTCCTGAGCTGCTGGGATTACAGGCATGCGCCACATGCCAGGCTCCATATTATTTATTTTTAACACAAATGCATATCCTTCATTTAAAAATATGTAAATTATATAATTCTTTTTTTTTAATATTTTGTTATGTATAGACACAGTGTCTTTATTTTGTTTATTTTTATGTGGTGCTGAGGATCAAACCCAGTGCTTCACACATGCGAGGCAAGCGCTCTGCCACTGAGCCACAACCCCAGCCCCATAATTCTTAAATTATATAAAAGTAAATCTTGATTTTCTTCCACACCTCTATTTAATTCTAGGCATCCTACTCACAAGGTATTAATACTTACATAGTCTTCAAGGAATTTTTTATGTATGTACCAAGAGTTTTTCTTTTTAAACATTACAGTTCTCGGGGCTGGGGTTATGGCTCAGTGGTAGAGTGCTCGCCTAGCACGCGTGAGGCACTGGGTTTGATCCTCAGCACCACATAAAAATGAAAAAAATAAAGATATTCTGTCCACCTACAACTAAAAAATAAATATATTTTTAGTGTTATTGTATTTTTTATATCTTTATTTTATTTGCATATATTTATGTGGTGCTGAGGATCAAACCCAGTGCCTCACGCATGCTAGGCGAGCGCTCTACCACTGAGCTACAGCTCCAGCCCTAAAAAATAAATATTTTTAAAAAATTACAGTTCTCCATTTGGATTTTATCTTTAAAGCATTTTTTTATGATTGTCCTACATAAGGACATTGTCCATTGTATAGATATGTCATAATGTATTTATTTGATACTTGTTTTAAAGGAGTTGTAGAGATAAGATAAAACAATTTCCCAAGCCAGCAACATTTCAGTTAGGAAGACAAAATACAAGTATTTTTGTATTTTGTCTTTTATGTATTCGAGACATAAGTATATAACACAGTTGGTCTTCATCTGTTCATCCCATTGAAAGAGCCTGATATTTTCTGAAATACTCCTATTTTGCCCAAATACACACTGAGAGGCAGTTTTTCATGCTGAAATGGAACAGTGTGTATCTTGTAAGTAACTTTACCAGTAAAGTTACTGTCATCTAGTTTGTAATTAAAATTATCACCACTTGGGGATTAGCACATGAGTACAGACTATAGAGTCTCCATATAGTCAAAAATCAACTGTTCCATAGCCGGGCGCAGTGGCACACACCTGTAATACTAGCACTCTGGGAGGCTGAGACAGGAGAATCGCGAGTTCAAAGCCAGCTTCAGCAATGGCAAGGCACTAAGCAACTCAGTGAGACCCTGTCTCTAAATAAAAAACACAAAATAGGGCTGGGGATGTGACTCAGTGGTCGAGTGCCCCTGAGTTCAATCTCTGGTACCAAAAAAAAATCAACTGTTACATGTTGGGTACTTTGGAAAATAAGAAATAATCTTGATTGTTTACATTTTCTAGCATGCACTGCCAGACTTGATTTTCCTTGAAAGTGATAGCTGCTAACTGATGCCTTCTGTCCAAGATTGAAAACTATAATTCTTTTTCTTTTTTTCTTTTTCTTTTGGTACTGATGATTAAACCCAGGGACACCTTACCACTGAGCTACACCCCCAGCCCTTTTTATTTTTTATTTTGAGACAAAGTCTTACTGTGTTGCCTTGGACTTGTCATCTTCCTTTCTCAGCCTCCTAAATCACTGGAATTACAGGTGTGCACCACCATGGTCAGTAAAAGCTGTAAATTTTTAAAAGATTTAATTATGAGAGATGTTTTCACATAGTTTAATATTTTGTTGTTAAAGGCATGGTGGAACTAGTTCCTGCTTCAGACACCCTTAGAAAAATCCAAGTGGAATATGGTGTGACTGGATCCTTTAAGGATAAACCACTTGCAGAATGGCTGAGGAAATACAATCCCTCTGAAGAAGAATATGAAAAGGTGATTAGCATGTCTCTTTATTCTTAGTAACTGTCAAAAATGATTTTGACAAAGATTTTGACTTCTTTTCATTGTACAATTCTGATGAGTAGCCATTTATTCTGAGTCAAGAAAACAATGTCTTTCTCCAAGTGTAGAAAAGAATATAAAACTGATGGAATTTAATGGCAGGAATATGAGGGAAATTAAGCTAAATTACCCTCCAAATATTATAAACATGTACTTAGAGATCAGCAAACCAGAGGTATTTTTATAACTCAGAATGTTATACTTCCCTAAGACCTTGGAAGAAGTTGTAGAAATAAGAACAGTTGTATGGTTTGGTACTTATGAGCATAGATTATGGGATAGCCTCTGGGTTTAAATTCAGGCCCCAAGTTACTCATCATCTACAGGGTCTTAGGCAAGTTATTTAACTTCTTCGTGCCTCAGTCACCTCTGCTGTAAAATACTATAGTTTATATCATGGTATTATATTATATACTATGCCTGCAAAAATGATAGTATCATAAGGTTATTGTGAGAATTAAATGAGTGTATTGCATGTGTATACAAAAAGAGGAAGAGCATACAAAAGAGAGCATGAGAGAATACACAGCATAGAGAAAATTGTATTATTGGGAGCATCATTTTTTTTGCATTAATATTACTTAGAATTACGTATTAAAAACACTAATCTCTTAGGACACAGGCCTGTCATGATCCTAACGTGGCTTAAGAAAGACCCATGAACACTTGAATAGTAATATAAGACCCCAGTTTTAATGTCATTTAGTTGCCTAGTTTATATACCATTATTATGTCACAGCTTTTTTCTTTCTTCCTTCCTCACTCACTCCTTTCCTTTCCTTTCCCTTCCTCCCTCTCTCCCTCTCCCTCTCTTCCTCTCTTCCTTCCCTCCCTCCCTCCCTCCCTCCCTCCCTTTAATAGTGAGCTACATCCCCATGCCCTTTTCAGTTTTTTATTTTGAGACAGGGTCTAGCTAAGGTGCCAAGGTTCTCACTAAATTGCTGAGGCTGGCCTCAAACTTTTATAGATCCTCCTGCCTCAACTTCCAAGTTGCTGGTATTTCAGGCCTGTATCACTTTTAGATATGAAAGTACCATCTGTTGACCTATGTAGGTAAAGCAGAAAATTTTTTTCCTTTGTGGGTCATTTCAACTGTAAGATCACTCCCTTTTCTTTCTTTGTGGTCTGGAGGAAGCAGTACAGCAGAGGCCAGTGCTTATTAATAGTAATGTTATTTCTTTTGTGATTCCTGCTAAGTTTTTTGAAACAAAATAATTGTCAAGTAACATACCTGAAGTAACTTTTGTGCATTTTATGTGATGTAATAAGTTAAAAGGAATATAACATAGTGGAGACACATTGCCTGGATTTAAGTCCTGGTTCTAGCCAATTATATAATCTTGGGTAGATGACTTAACCTCTCTGTTTTCCTCATCAGTAAAATGACAGTAGTAATAATATCTGAGTTACTGGTTTGTTTTGAGATTTTTAAATAGGTTAACGTATACAGAGAAAGATTTGTGCACTTGGTTTGTGATAAACTCTTGGTGTTATCGTCATCATTGTTAACGATTCCGGAGGATTATAGAATAAAATTAACCACGTAGACAAGTATAGCCATATGGCTGCACACTGAGAAATATAATATTTTAAGAATAAAATGTAAAAATATTCATTATATTTTTACACAGCATTTTGCTGTGTCTGTATGATATTAGTAATTTTCGGGGGGGGGGGTACTGGGGATTGAACTCAGGGGCACTCGACCACTGAGCCACATCCGCAGCCCTATTTTGTGTTTTATGTAGAGACAGGGTCTCACTGAGTTGCTTAGTGCCTCGCCGTTGCTGAGGCTGGCTTTGAACTCACAATTCTCCTGTCTCAGCCTCCCTAAGTGCTGGGATTACAGGCTTGCACCACTGTGCCCGGCTGATATTAGTAATTTTAATAATCCCTAGGACAGGCAGAACTAAAGTGAAAGAAGGTGTCTACCTTCAAGAAATTTGCAGATGACACAATAGGAAGTCACAAAATACAGTAATTTGTATTATTAGATGTTTTAAGATATAAGCTGACTTTCTTTCCCCCTCCTCCTACCCCTGTGATGTTGGGGATCTAACCCAGGGCCTCAGACTTACTAGGTAAGTCCTCTACCACTGAACTGTAGCCCCAGCCCCTGAGCTGACTTTCTTTACACAAGTCCTTCCTATGACTAGAGGAAATAAAATTCTTGTATTCAGATTAATTTTTGTCTCAATCATACCTCTTGTGGTAAGGAACAAGGGTATGTGGAGGAGGGTTCCACAAAATGGTGCTTCAAAGCTGTTCACTGCAGGATTTCTACCTGGTAGAAGAAAAAAGCTAGAGAGGTGAGACCGAAGAGTGGCTTTGTTTTTGAAATATGAAAAGGCTGATTTTTATTATCATAATCCATACAAGCTGAGAAAGTAGATTACAGGGTTTGTTTATTTGTTTGTACTGGGGATTGAACCCAGGGGCACTTTACCACTGAGCTACTTCCTCAACCCTTTTTATTTTTTATTTTAAGTCAGGGTCTCTCTAAGTTGTTGAGGTTGTCCTTTAACTTGTGATCCTCCTGCCTTAGCCTCCCTACTCACTGGGATTACAGGCATTTGCCATGCCTTCATGATTGTTTTTTTAAAGAGTGAACTACTTTAATCTTTGTAAACATTGTCTCCTTTAAAAATACTTTTTTCCTAAAATTTTTTTTATCTTTATTATAGGCTTCTGAAAATTTTATCTATTCTTGTGCTGGATGCTGTGTAGCTACCTATGTTTTAGGCATCTGTGATCGACACAATGACAATATAATGCTTCGAAGTACAGGACACATGTTCCACATTGACTTTGGGAAGTTTTTGGGCCATGCACAGATGTTTGGTAGCTTCAAAAGGTATAATATTATTAATATTACTGTTACTAAAGAAAAGATACATGTCTTGTGTCAGAAATTAATGGCTCAAACCTTGCCCTTTTCTTGCTACACTTTGCTTTGTGTCTCCTTTTAAGCATAACTGGAGAGGGGAAAGGCCCTGAGAGATAACTTTACCACATAGTAGGCAATGTGAGTGTGTGTGTGTGTAAACTTTGTTGAAATGAATTGTATATTTTATTATATATAGTTATAGTACCTATTAGAAATAGTTCATTTGTATAATTACAATGAGTAGAAGATTTTTCTCTATGTTCGTATATACTATTTGATCTCTCTTTGGGCATGTAAATTTATAAATATCACTTTGGAGACAATTTCACATATGACTTCTGTCTAAATAATGAAAATGTATGTTGTCTTTTCTGAAAATGTGAATATTCAAGAATTATAGAAATTCAAAACTTTCCGATATATATCCTACTTAGAAATTGCTATAGTTCGGATGGCTTAGTTTAATAATCATGCAACAGCAGTAGCACTACTTACATTTCTTTTTCTTTCTTTCTTTTTTTTTTTGGTACTAAGGATTGAACTCAGGGGCACTCGACCATTGAGCCACACCCCCAGCCCTATTTTGTGTTTTATGTAGAGACAGGGTCTCACTGAGTTGCTTAGTGCCTCGCCATTGCTGAGGCTGGCTTTGAACTCGCAATTCTCCTGTCTCAGCCTCCCTAAGTGCTGGGATTACAGGCTTGCGCCACCGCGCCCAGCTAACTACTTACATTTCTACTGTAAATAATATTCTGTGTGTTTTTTCATTTTAAATAGGGATCGAGCTCCGTTTGTGCTTACGTCTGATATGGCATACGTCATTAATGGGGGAGAGAAGCCAACCATTCGTTTTCAGTTATTTGTGGACCTTTGCTGTCAGGCCTACAACTTGATAAGAAAGCAAACAAACCTCTTTCTTAACCTACTCTCACTGGTAACTCTGTTCTTTAAAAGCATTTAATTAATTTTCTTTAAGTGCATTTGTGTTATAATACCTAAAAGAGGATATTTTGTGATTTTGGAATAAAGTTTACTATAGTCAAAAATATCAGCTTTACTATTAACTGAAATATTATAAAATTATAGCTATATCAAACAAGCAGAAATTTTAAAATATTATAATACATCCTGTATGGCTCCATTTATATAAAATAAAAAAGATAGGTTAATAGAGTAGTGACCCAGGAAATGGGGAATACTCATTAATGAAGCCTGAGAGGAGTATTTGGAAGCCTGGTAAATATTTTGTGTCTTAATCTGGATGTGTTCAGACTGTGAACATTCATTAAGCTACATGCACTTATAATTTCTGTACTTTTGTGGATATGTGTTATACTTAAGTAAAAAATTTTTAAAAAAACCTATGCTATGATTATTCTGACTAAAAATTGATGTGGTAATAGAATTTGAAGCCTAGACAAAAGGAGGTGTGGATTTCATCGCTTTTATCCATAAACATGCTATGTTTTTTTTTTGTTTTTTTTTTTGTAGTGCTGAGGATTGAACCCAGGGCCTTGTGCATGCAAGGCAAGCACTCTACCAACTGAGCTATATCCCCAACCCCATAAACATGCTTTGTGATTCATTAAGTCATTTGACTTCCTTTGCTTGGATTTTCTCAATTGTAAGGGAATCACTTAGGTCTCCCAAACTATAACAGATTTCTCAAAACTGATTATTTTTGTTTGCTTTTTTTCTAAATACTTGATCAGCAGAATTAACTCGCAAAACTTTTTTTGTTCTCTATAGATGATTCCTTCAGGGTTACCAGAACTTACAAGTATTCAAGATTTGAAATATGTTAGAGATGCTCTTCAACCCCAAACTACAGATGCAGAAGCTACAATTTTTTTCACTAGGTATGGTATATTTAAGTATATCATTGAAGACACATGTAATTTGGCTTTCATTTGTTTCACCTTTCTTTGTTTTGCATTGCTGGGGAATTGAACCCAGGGCCTCACACGTACTAGCTAGCAAGCCCTTTACCTTAATTTAAACAAATACCATTTACCAAAAATCCAATTTAGAGGGAAAAATTGCGATTCATAGTATTTAGCAAATAATAGGTGTCAAGGTTTATTTAGGCTGAGGATGTAGCTCAGTGATAGAGCATAGGCCTACTGTGTGAGGTTCTGGGTAATCCTCATCATTGCAAGCAAAAAAAAAGTTTACTTACTGAATAAATGTGAACGATTTGCAATAGTCTTTTAAAAATACATTTACTTATTTATCTCAAAATATGATCTCAAGGTTATTTAATGTATAGGCCCAGAATTGTAAAATTCTGTTTATGAACTGGTTCTAAGAAACATGTTTCCAGCTGGGTGTGGTGGTGCACGCCTGTAATCCCAGTACTTTGGGAAGCTGAGACAGGAGAATCACGAGTTCAAAGCCAGCCTCAGCAATGGCTCTGAGCAAGTCAGTGAGACCCTGTCTCTACATAAAACACAAATAGGGCTGGGGATATGGCTCAGTGGTTGAATACCTCTGAGTTCAGTCCCCAGTACCAAAAAAAAAGAAGAAGAATGTTTCCTATAGGATCGTGTACCTTTTTCAGGTTTCTTTCTGAAATGATTTCTGTACTGATCTGTTTTTCAGGATTCTATCATAACAGTTTTCACTTAGGATACCCTAAGTGCTTAAAACAGCAAACTCTGGGACAGTACCCTTAGTAAACCATTACTATGTGACATAGTACTTGAAACACATATGCCAGTGGGGCATTTGATTGTGTTATTATTGCCTTAAAAGCAGATCTTCCTGACAAATATGTTCTCAAGCTCTGGTAACCTGGTTGGTAACTGGTACTGTTGCCATGTCATCATAAAACCACACCAGGGAAGGGCACATGTTCTGTGCTCCCCTTTTCTCCAGTACTGAAAATTGAACCCAGGAACATTCTACCTCTGAGCTACATTCCAAGCCTTTTTCTCTATTTTTATTTTGAGACAGAGACAGTGTGTAGGCTGGCGTCAAACTTTAGATCTTCCTATCTTAGTCTCCCGAGTCACTGGGATTATAGGCATGTGCAGTCGTGCCTGGCTGAGCTCACATTCTTTTCCCTCTTTTTTCTCTTGCTTTCTTCCTCTTGGTGGAGAAGAGTTATATAACATTAGCCTGGACTTCTCTAGTCTCAACAATGTGGGCCAAAATGAATTAAAGGAAGCTGACTATTTTGTAGCCTTCCGAATGAACTCTGGCAATTTTTTTTTTAATTTAAATATTTATTTTTTAGTTGAAGGTGGACAGAATATCTTTTTTTTATTTTTATGTGGTGCTGAGGATCGAACCCAGTGCCTTACGCGTGCTAGGCGAGCACGCTACCACTGCACCATAACCCCAGCCCAACTCTGGCAATTTAGGTATTGATAGGCTTTGTTTTGTATTTTGAAAGAGATGCCTTGGCTCCCCGAGGCAGAACTACAAAACAGGCATGCATTTGTCTACTTGGACTTCTGTAACAAAATTCCCATAGACTTGGTTGTCTTGACAGAATGTTATTTTATTATCTCAAAGTTCAAGATCAAGAAGCCAGTTGAGGGCTGGGCTTGTGGCTTGGTGATAGAGCGCTTGCCTAGCATGCGTGAGGCACTGGGTTTGATTCTCAGTACCATTAAAAAAAAAAAAAAGAAGCCAGTTTACTAGGTTCATGATGAGAATTCCCTTTGTAGACTGAAGATAACACCTTGCTTTGTCCTTACATAGGGGGTGTGGGTGTGTGTGTGTCTGTCTGTGTCTCTCTTTTTCTCAACTCTTCCTATAAGGACACAGCTGTTGGATCAAGTCTTTTACCCTAATGAACTTATTTAACTTTAATTACCTCCTTAAAGGCCCCATTTCCAAATATATTCACATTGGGAGTTGGGACTTCAATATATGAATTTTAGGGAACACACACATTCAGTCGACAGCAAGGCAAAACCTGTGTTGGAAGTTCTCACACTTCTCTGAATCTCCTCCTCTCTGGATTCCTTAACCCAGTTTCTGAGACCTGTCTCTGGGTTTTCTGAAATGTTTTATCCAGGCCTACTTTCCAAATTATCTCTACCAAAGTCCTCATTTTATCAGAACTTATTTTCTTAAATGAGTGAAATTGTGATTATCCAAAGGAATCTGACATCAAATGCTACCATTCTATTATTTGACATAATTTTTAAAATTTGGATTTTTATAATAAGATAGTAAAGTCATCTTTTTAGAATTATCTATTATTTTCTATCTTTAATAGCTCTTTAGTCTTGGACCTCATAGGTCTCTGGGGAAAAAAAGAAAAAAACAAGGTGGGTGAAATTATACCCATAATTCCAGCAGCTTGGGAGGCTGAGGCAGGAGGATTGAAAGTTTAAAGCCAGCCTCAGCAATTTAGCGAGGTTCCGAGCAACTCAGTGAGACTCTGTCTCTAAATAAAATACGAAATAGGATTGGGGATATGGCTCAGTGGTCAAGTACTCCTTAGTTCAATCCCCCCAAAAAACAAAGCGTTATTTCTTTCTGGCGGTAAATTTTTTTGTTGGGGTGAGATGTATTTTAATAGGCCTTTGGCCTAAAGAACACAGGAAATCCTTGGCAGAGTGAGAACTGGCTTAATACTCTAAAAGAAATGAAAGTGGGAGCTGGGGCTGTAGCTCAGTGGTAGAGCACTTGCCTTGCAGATGTGAGGCACTGGGTTTGATCCTCAGCACCACATTAAAAAATAAATAAATAAAATGAAGGTATTGTGTCCATCTACAATTTTAAAATATTTTGAAAATGAAAGTGTTTTCATATTGTATTGTGTTAAAGAATTTAATATATTTTCATGGAGATTTGCTGTTAACATATTTTCTGATTATTTTGCAGACTGATTGAATCAAGTTTGGGAAGCATTGCCACAAAGTTTAATTTCTTCATTCACAATCTTGCTCAGCTACGTTTTTCTGGTCTTCCTTCTAATGATGAGCCCATCCTTTCATTTTCACCTAAAACATACTCTTTTAGACAAGATGGTCGAATCAAGGAAGTCTCTGTTTTCACATATCATAAGAAATACAACCCAGATAAACACTATGTAAGTTTGGTTTCAGGTAAACAATCATACATGCATTATTGTTGTCCTTCATATGCCCTTCTGCTAGAGTTCGTAGTATTGGTTCTCTTCATGCTCATATCTTCCATGAGTAGTCCAAAAATAAATGTATCTGAAGCATCCCTACTTTTTTTTTGGTATTTATATGGTATTTTTGACAGTTATTTCTTGTTGTGCTTTAAAACTATGAGGGCTAAAAGAATAATGCTATTCTGCTTTCTTATTCCTTCAATTTTTTCTTAGTGTCAGAGGTAAATTTTGCTAATTGTAACAGATTTAAGCAATACAAATCAAAAAGTTTTAAGCTCCCATTCTACTCTCCAGTAAAGTAGTATAGCACACACAATTACCCAATTTGTTTTTGATTAAAATTTGAATCTTTTTACTACTTGAAAATATTATATACATGATATATTACACATAATATAATGTACATTGTCATCTGTAAGTGTTTTCACTCTTGTGCTAATTTTATTTATTTATTTGTTCACTCATTTTTGTGGTGCTAGAGATCAGACCCACTGCTTCATGCCTGTGAAAGCACTACCACTGACTTAACACCCCTACCTCTTGTTTTACTGGGTAATACCTCTCAGCACTGTCAGTTTTTAAATTTTTGATGAATTGACAGATTTTAGAAATTCATTTTACTATTACTTTAACTATTTTATTGAGTAGTCCTTTCTTTTCCTAATGATTTATGATGGGACCTTTAATTCTAGTTTGTATAACTGTCTATCCCTGAATTTATTTCTGATTTTCTATGGATATATCTATTTCTCTGCACTGGGATTATACTCTTTAAGATACTGTATAACATAATACCTAAATACCCATACCCACCCCATAGTTGTTTTGTTTTGTTTTCCTTTTTTCCTGTTTGCTTTCTTAAATGAACTTTTTACTTCCTTTTTTTTGGGTGGTGCTGGGGATTGAATCCAGGGCCTTGGGCATGCAAGGCAGGCATTCTACCAACTGAGCTATATCCTCAGTCCCTACTTTTTACCTTTTTTATTGGAAATGCACTAACTTTATAGATTGGGAAAGTAAATTTATTATATTTAATCCTGCAAATAAAATGGCTTTCACTTTCAAGTTCTCATTTATATACATTACAATAGTTATAATCACCAATTTTTTCCCCTCTAGTACTGGGAATTGATCCCAGGGGCACTCTACCATGAGCTACATCCCCATCCCTTTTTATTTTTTATTTTTAGATGAGGTTTTCACTAAATTCCCCAGATTGGCCTTGAACTTTTCAGTCCTCCTGCCTCAGCCTCCCAAGTAACTGGGATTATAGGTTAGCACTACCATGCCCAGTTGTGATCACTCTTGGGATGCAGTTATATGTGCTGTTTCTTGTTGGTGGCATATATTACCAATAAAAGCACTTGGGCTGTGAATTTCTTTTCTGTCAGGAAAGGAAGTTTATTATAAATTTAATCTACTTGTTGTGTGATTTCTTCTCAGATTTATGTAGTCCGAATTTTGAGAGAAGGACAGCTTGAACCATCATTTGTATTCCGGACATTTGACGAGTTTCAGGAACTTCACAATAAGCTCAGTATTATTTTTCCACTTTGGAAGTTACCTGGGTATGTTCCCATTCTTTTATATATATATATATATATTTTTTTTAGTTGTAGATGGACACTATCTTTATTTTATTTATTTTTATGTGGTGCTGAGGATCGAACCCATTGCCTTACGCATGCGAGGCAAGTGCTCTACCACTGAGCCACAATCCTAGCCCTGTTCCCATTCTTGTACAAATTAATTCTTTTTTGTAGGAAACAATTTATTCTCAAATAAAGGTAAAAGCTTTATGTTAGCCCTTAGATACTATAGACCATGTCTGGCTTATTTTCCTTAGTATCACAAGGGCCTAATACAGAACTTGACATAGATAAGGAGCTGTAAGTTTTTGTTAAGTGAAAGAAAAGGTCTATGTAATCAAGATCTTAAAATGTGGAATTTTCTGAACTTCTAATTTTAGTTGAAGCTTTGACTTTGTTGTCTGTATCATAGCAAGCAACACAAGATAATCTGTAATATTGGTTTTAAAAAGTCTCATGCTAAATCACTACTGAAATAATTATGGGCCGTACTGAGCTCCTCCAATAACTAAATCAACTAAAACAGATATCACTGAAGTTGTTAATCAAAATCGTAGTGCTTAGTTTTGTATCTGATACCCTTTGGAAACCCAGTTTTATGGTGGCTTAATGAACACAGGTCTTGTCAAGTTGTTCAAATTCTTCTCAGAGTAAATTTCAAAAGTAAGGAAGACACAATGAGTATTAGTGTTTATTTCCATTTGTAGTCTCTTCTTTTCCACCACCACCAAAAGAAAGAGATTATCCTTTCAGTACCTGATTTAGGCCCTATCATTATTTGTGGATTGTATGGATGCTTACAATGGCTGTGGTTGGTTGAGTCATGATTCTTTCAGAGTTCAGATCTGGTAAATATTCGTGAATGATTAAAGTTGAGAAGAAATAGTAGAAAATAAGCAATAAAAACAGATACCAAAGCTAATAACATGAAAATGGGTAATTGAACTATTTTTTTAAATATTTTTTTTTAGTTGTAGATGGACAGAATATCTTTATTTTATTTATTTATTTTTATGTGGTACTGAGGATTGAACCCAGTGCCTCATGCATGCGAGGCAGGCACTGTACTACTGAGCTATAATCCCAGCTCCCTATTTTATCTCCTGTACGTTGAAGGTAAATTACAAAATATTACTTTATAGTGGATTAAGAATTTGTCTTGAGGTATGTAAAAAAGTAGCAGGGCATGATAGTGCACATCTGTAATCCCAGCAATTTGCAAGGCTGAGGCAGGAGAATTTCAAATTTGAGGATAGCCTCAGCAACTTAGTGAGGTCCTGTCTCAAAAATAAAATTTAAGCCGGAGCCAGGTGCAGTGGCGCAAGCTTGTAATCCCAGCATTTAGGGAGGCTGAGACAGGAGAATCGTGAGTTCAAAGCCAGCCTCAGCAACAGTGAGGTGCTAAGCAACTCAGTGAGACCCTGTCTCTACATAAAACACAAAATAGGGCTGGGGATGTTGCTCAATGGTCTAGTACCCCTAAATTCAATCTCCAGTACCAAAAAAAAAATTTAAGCCGGGCATGGTGACATACTCCTGTAATCCCAGCGGCTCGGGAGGCTAAGGCAGGAAGATTCCAAGTTCAAAGCCAGCCTCAGCAAAAATGAAGCTAAGCAACTCAGTGACACCCTGTCTCTAAATAAAATACAAAATAGGGCTGGGGATGTGGCTCAGTGGTCAAGTGCCTCTGCATTCGATCCCAGTACCCAAAAATATAAAATTTAAAAAGCTGAGGATATAACTCAGTGGTAAAGTGCCCCTGGGTTTAATCCCCACAGTGGCGGGGAAGGGCAGGGGGCAAGAAACAAAGAAAATGAAGGAAAAAAGTATGTAAAAAAGCATATTTCTAATTAAATATTGTACTTGATTCTATAAATATTTCCAGACCAAATAATTTTAATTTCACTTTTTTTGTACCAGAGATTGAACTCAGGGGCACTCAACCACTGAACCACATCCCCAGCCCTGTTTTGTAGTTTTTTAGAGACAGGGTCTCAATGAGTTGTTTAGTGCCTCATTAAGTTGCTGAGGCTTAGCCGGGCGCGGTGGCTCAAGCCTGTAATCCCAGCACTTAGGGAGGCTGAGACAGGAGAATCCCGAGTTCAAAGCCAGCCTCAGCAATGGCGAGGTGCTAAGCAACTCAGTGAGACCCTGCCTCTACATAAAACACAAAATAGGGCTGAGGATGTGGCTCAGTGGTTGAGTGCCCCTGAGTTCAATCCCCAGTACCAA
>PVHX01016692.1:0-42408 GCA_004024805.1 Geosciurus inauris
AAAAAAAACAGTGCTGTAAATGGAACTGCTTGGCTTTGACCACACACATTTCTGCACAGCCCTTGTGGAATCTGCACAAAGAAATATCTTCTCCTTTTGCTCTAATTAATTGTTCTTGTACGTAAGTTGCTTTCTATTCCAGTATATCCAGAGTGGTGAAATAACAAGGCCAGCCACATAGCCAAAGGTTGCTCCAAGCATACAAGGGATGGGCCATACCTGCCATGGTCTTTCCCAATACAGTGGAATAGGAAATGCTCCAAGCCATGCTCCTACAAAACTGGAAATTGGAGTGATCTGGAGACTATTTTCCCAAATGAATGTAACTCCATTCCTACTGAAAACTCTTAGCCATGCTTTGAGGTTTGGTCCTAACAAACATAAACAAGGTACAGTAGTAAAAGTAGACAAAAGAACTGCAAATAATAATGTTTCCAACACTAACCTAACTCTCCCGCCCATGGAAGGGAAGGGGAGGTACTGCCTCCCACTGTCAGGTGCAACAGGCTGCCATGACCTTCGTGCAGGCCGAGTTTTTGAATTCTTTAAGCACTTAACATCTACCAGCAGCTTTATAAAACTCATTATTGCGTAATTACCAGAAAACTAGCATTTACTATATAAACAAAACAGATGATCATACTATATAAACAACCACCACCCATATGAAGAGGTTATGATTTCCTGAAGAACCAAGAAGAACTAGGTCTAGAAATTCACCTACATATACATATACAGTCAATCACAGGTACTCTAGGTCATGTCTCATGGAATCATCAAAACCACACAAACTTATGGGTAAAGTTCCTTGCTTTGACATATAGAAATGGGAAATGGTTTCATTTATTAATTACTGATCTCTTGGATTACAGAGCCACTCAAGAGAGTACTGAGAATAGTTTTGAGGTTCCTCCTCCATATAAATTATTTAACAACTTTTCATTGGACACATATCCTTACTATAGCAGGCAACAAATGTACTTCAGGTGCAAATACATCAGCTGTGTTCCAGTTGCATGATTCATACCCTCTTCCTGTACATCCCTTGCATTAGTGGTATGAAACCACTTGCATTGACTATCCATTCAGGCCTTTCTAGAATTTTCTGATGATATGAGGCCCTAATTAGAGCATTCTCTTGATGTTATTATACATTTTTCCCTTTGCCTTTCTATTTAGTAAGTTCTCTACATTTGCTGTATTTTCTTATTCTAGTAAACCAAATCAATAAATAAAAATTGTTGAGTGTCTTGTTACTTTCTCCTGAAAGATGTATTTTCAGAGAAATTCTGACCCATAATGAATTCATATTCCCAGTGTTCAAAGGCATGTTCAAGTGAGGCCTTGCATTTTAAGTTCCCCAAACTAGACTTGAAATGCTACCATTTATTTGTTTAATCCATCATACCAAATATCTCTTTATCACCATTCTGGAAAAGGAAAGGATGACCAGTACACTAAGACTTTCAGTACCTGATGATATGGCAGTTAATGCAATGAAGCTTTTCTTGTTTCTGGTCTTTGGAAAGCCTCTAGTTATGCTCTTCTAATAAACTCTTTTAACCTGGTGGGTTTCACATTGCTAGTAGAACTTTTAAGAAGTGACACATTGATCAGAATAGATAACATTCTTAGAAAGAAGGGAGACTTGAAAATCATCTTTGTACTAGTAACAATGAAACCTAAAGAAGCTTTCTTGGTGAGATAAGGGTCAGAGAGCTCAGGTGAGCCCAAAGGAAAAGCTGTTAATGTGGAAAGAGGGCAGAAAGGACCTGAAAGAGAGGCACAAAGGCAGTGTTTTGAAACGTCTGAGAAACAAGAAATTATGGTGTCATTGAAATTAAGTTAAATGATAAGGCAGAAAGGGAAGCTGATGAAGTAAAACATGCTAGAAAGAGTCAATAAGGTGGAACTCATAAAGGGGACTGTGAATTTATAGAGAAGAAGTTTACTGGTGACCTTATTGAGAAAGTTGTGGAAGAGCTTAATAATAGAAGTGAAATTGCAAAGCATTAAGAAGGGGTTAGTGGAGCAGAAATAGTTGTTGTAAAGTAGTTGTTTTAAACAACGCAGTCAAAACAAATGAGCTTTAAGCAGGAGAAAATGGAATTAAATGATAGCTGGAAAAATTGTAGAGTCAAGAATGGATTTCTGCTGAAATAGGCCCTGATAATACTTAAAAGGTTAGGGAAGAAGATGTATAAAAGAAGAAAGAAATTCACGATACAAATAAAGAAAGGGGGAAAATGGCTCCTCCTTTGGAAAGGAAGAAAAGAGAATACAAGAGAAAGTTTTCAGCATTTTCAAAAATGTTCAGGGCTGAAGATGTAGCTCATTAGTAGAGCACTTGCCTAGCATGTGTGAGGCACTGGGTTCAATCCTCAGCATAGCATAAAAGGAAATAAATAGGGGCTAGGATTGTAGCTCAGTGGTAGAATGTTTGCCTTGCATGCATAAGGCACTGGGTTCAATCCTCAGCACCACATAAAAATAAATAAAGATATTGTGTCCATCTACAACTAAAAAAATTGAAAAAATAAGTAAATGAATAAATAAAATAAAGGTCCATCAACAACCACAATTAAACAATTTTTTTTAAAAAAATGTCCTACAGGTGAAAGAGAACGGAGATGGTAACAATGAAAAAAAGAAACTAACGTTTTGATGCATTTATTCTTTTCCCAAACTGTTTTTTTCACCAAAGTCCTTTCAGTTTTATTCAGATTATATAAGCATTTAACAAAGAGTCAACAAACCAATGAACCACCTGTGCCAGGTTTCTTGCTAGGTGTATGTCTTGAACATGGATGTCCTTACCTGGAAGAACTATTGCTTTTAAGGGAAAAACACACACACCTAAAAGCTTATTAAAGCTAGGTTTATAGCTCAGTGGTATATCACTTATCTAGCAAGCACAGGCCTGGGTTCAATCCCCAGCACCACAAACATACACAAGAAGTAATATTGATGTGGGTATTCTTATACATCTCAAAATAACCTTGGGCAATAGTTAATCTTACAAATGAGGAAACTGAAAATCAGCCTTCCTCACTTTTTCCCTGACAGCTTGAACCTTGACCTAGAAATCCATAGACCTTTCACCAATTTCACTTCTGAACTTCTCATCAGCTGTAGTTAGATAATGCATGTCTGTTATGTTTCCCAATGACAGGGTGATGTGTAACCATGACATCTTTATGCAAATTATATCCAAGTAGCTCAGATTTGAGAACCCTGAGGCACAAATGGTGAATGGGGGAGAACAGAGTAAGTCCTTTTTAAAAAAAATTTCAGAACAGGATGATTCAGAAACTCAGCGTACTCTGTGTTTATTTTGCCATCTCTATTGCCAACTTTGACCTGCTCATAAAGGAGAAAACAGAATTCATTCTATCTCTCATCTGATTTATTGAAATTGATGGCGTATACTTTTGTCTCAATTGTGAGACTCTACTTCTCCATTTGGCTCATTCTGAGCATTCATCACATTTCTTATGATGGATTTGCTTCCTCTTTGCCCATGTGCCTTCTTCTGTATGTGGACTCTTGCCAAGCAGGGGCTTAGGCCCAGAATTCAGATTTAGGACCTCTGCAAGTGGAAGAAAATGCAAGACACAGTTGGGATAGTAGATATGTTTTATTTGTAGGCAGCAGCAGCCTCTAGCCAACTCCCAGCCAGTTCCATTTAGCCCCCCACCTTTCCCATAGGCCTTTTTTTATATCCAGGCCAGGGAAAGAAGGCACACGGCCAACAGGTGACGTTAGTGGGTGCATACTCACAAGTAAATGTTTCTAACCTTGACTATACACTAACCATTAACACAGCTGATTCATGGCCTTAGCTCCATGCTACAAACATAACCTAGCCCACTGGCAGCCCCATCGAGGAGCCTAACTATAACCATTTGGGGCCTGCCCAAGAACTCTATTGATAGGGCATTCTCCTTCTGGTTCATAAGTTCATTTCAGAAATAAATTGAATATTTCCAGCTGTGAAAAGTGGGAAATAATTTTGAATCTATCCCATGAAATGTGGCCTTTGGTGTAAATTATGAAAAATTTTTGAACTGCAGTTAATTGAAGAAAATAATTTCTGCATATTGTGGTTTCTGCAGTTCATCTTTCACAAACAATTATTTCTGTGTTTTTACACTATTTTTGCAATGTAGGAAAGTTGAATGTGATTCTCATTAATGGATAAAAAGTGAGAAATGAGGAGTAACACGCTGATGGCCACACCACCAAGGAAGATATTTCCACCAGCATGCCAGAGTGAGTCTGAAACTGGGAAACATGCCTCCAGATGCAAAAATCCATTCTTTTTGTATAAATTGTTTTAAAATTAATTAATTAAAAACTAATTTATTTTTTTAAAAATCAATGGACTAGTATCACTCCTGTCATCTGAGTTTGCTTTTAAGTAAAGGGATTCAATAAAAAGACTGCATGGAAACATATTATCACAAGAAGGTAATAATAGAAAATTCTACTCCAGATAACAACTTGAATTCAGGTCCTTTCATGGCAAGGCATCTTTCTATTTCTGTTTTATATTCTCCCATATTGTCCCATCCCCATGTTAGTCCATTACTCCAGCTCTTGTTTCAATGTTCAGAACACCATGGCCCTCAGCAAAATTCATCCATTTGACTACCTTAATGTTCCTGCCATCTTTTGCTTACTCTGTAGTAATTTGAGGGCTTCAGGTTCTGGCCTCCATTCCCTTGACTAGACATGTAGTGAGTTTTTCAAGACTAAGGAGGAAATATGAGGCAATACATATTTTCTGCCTAAACCATCCAGAAATCTTGCACTATTTAAGAGACTCATTGCTTCAACATTGTCCGCTGCACAGAGTAAATTTCAGTTAATATTATTTGAATGATATTATATTTCATGACCATCTTATAGTCCTAAGCAACCCATAATACAATCTTTGACACCATGAATAATGAGGACTAAGGCCTTTGAATCCAAATAATACCAGAGAATTAAGACATTGCAAATGTGAAGCTGGATTAGATCTAAATACCTATAAATTCATGAATGTATTTCTATAAACTCCCCAAATCACTTTGAGTAATAAGAAAATATAAACATGAAAATGAACCAGTAAGCATATTACAAAATCTGGGAAACATTAGCATCAGATTTGATAGATTTTGGAAGATACAATGCAGATGAAATTTAATTGACAGCAGAACCCTGTAGCGCTGAAGAAGGAGAGATACTCACATAGTAAAAAAATTAATTTTCCCACAGAACCCTGGACACTAAACTCTGAAAGCAGAGCACTTTAAATAAAGGTTACTATGAGAAAAAGTAATAAGAACTATTGGATATTACCAATATGTTTATGATAATTTATCAAAAAGCTCAATGGAAGGGCTAAATTTTATGTTGTGTTAATGAAAAGGTAATCTGGGATATCAACATGGATATTCTTTAAAATGTAAGGCAAAAAGAATAAACAAAATAAATTTATGAAAGATAAGAAAAATAATGAAAATAATTTCCAGAAGCAAAAACACAAAAGAAGAAAGAATTAGGAGTTGAAGAAATGATATAAGCACATTTTCATGAGTTTAAGAAAGATAATTTGTCCATCACAAGACACACTATTGAATGCTTTAGAAGAAGAATAAAGAGGACCTACTTGTAAAATCTGTGAATATCAGTGATAAAAAGAATATATCACAAATTTCAGTAGAAAAAAGGGAGGCTACCTGCAAGAAACGAAAAGCAGACTTCCATTTGTCTTCTCAGTTACAATATAATATTAGAACACAGTCCAAAAGTTTCAAGGAAAAAATTTCAAAACCAGATTTCTATATTCAAAACCTCATCTTTCAAATATGAGGGAAAATAAAGGATTTTAAGAAATAACATTCCTCAGATATCTAATTATCCATGAACTCTGCAATTCTCAAGTATGTCCTCCAGCTACATGAAAACTAAATTCTTGAAAGGAGAAACCTAAGGTATAAAACTCATAGAACAAAGATACTTTAAAAATCGTAGTAAAATGTTGATAATTTAGTGAATATAACTTATTAGGTAAAAATTCATAAAGCAGAGGAGGTATAATATTAATAAAAACCACTGGAAGAAAATTCAATCTGATTTCAACAAAACTGATGATGGAAAATGTGAGAAGAAAATATTAAATTATGATAAAGGTTCTATCTTGCTAAGAGGAAAGACTACTTATATTGATTATTTTATGGACCTTTATGGGGAAATATAAGTCAATGTTTGCTCAAATTTTAGTTGCTACTAGATGTGTCAGTTGGAAGAGGCTAGGCAATGTGTTAATAAGAAAGCTCAAAGCTCAGTGGCTTAAGCATGATACTGATCACTCAAGAATCAAGCTGACCAGGGCTTCATCGATGATGCCATCAACTTAAGAGGAGACAGTGGGTTCACTGCTGCAGATGAATAAATTACGAAGGGGAAAAAAGCAATAGGAGAAGAGTGGGAAGTAATGGGCTGGCTCCCAAGTGATACCATTCATGAGGAATAGATGTTGCCTTTGCTCATATGTCTCTGGCCAAACCAAGTCACATAATCATATCTGTCTTGAAGAATAAAAAAGGGCAATCTTCCCTGTTTATAAAAAAGGGCATGACCTGGAAGCCCTAGTCTACCACGATAGTAAATGCTATGGTTTGAGTACGTTTCCTAAAAGTTCATGTGTTAGAAACTTAATTCCCAAATTTGTATGTTAATAGTGTTTGGAGGTGGGAACTTTGGAGGTAATTAGACTTAGATGAGGTCTGAAGATGAAGTCTTCTAGTAACTTTAAGAAAAGGGAGAGAGGCCCAAGCTAGCACGCTTGCCCTATTACCTTGTGATACCCTCTGCCATTTTGCAATGCTGCAACAAGGCCCTCACTAGAGGTTGAGAAGATGCCAGTGCTGCACTGGTGGACTTCCAAGCCTCTGGAACTGTGGGCTAAATATGATAGTATTCCTCATAAATTACTCAGTATGTTAACTAATTATAAAAAAACAGAAAGAGGACTAAGACACAAATAGCACCAAGCGTACTGAGGATCATTTTAATGTGAATGAGAGGCCCCCAATAAAGGACAAAAATACTCAGGTTACAGAATAGTTAAATAAAAGCTGGTGGAATTTTCTTCATGTTCAGATGGAGTAACAACAAAAGTTGACAATAAAATTACAAGGAAAAATATAGAAATATGCTAAAGTAGAAAGAGGAAGAAAAAGGAAGGGAGGAGGAAAAGGAAGAAAACAAGAGCATTAAACAAATTAGAATACCAGCAGGACCAACTAAAGGGCATAGAGACGACTCTTGTTCTAAGAGGTAAAAATCCACCAAGCCTCTATGAAAGTTGTGATTTTTAACACACGATGTAGAAAATAATAAAAGTATATGAAGGGAAACAAGGAGAATTTGTCGTAACAAAAATCATCCAGAAGGTTACACTCAAGGACACAAAAATGGCAATAATATTGAGGATTTGGGTGACATAATCAACATGTCTAGTAAGTGTGGGTCTGAGAAAGTGTGTAATCTATTGTATTAATACTCAGGAAAATGTATAGATTAATTAATGTTCTTTTTATGACTGGCAAAAGAAAAAAAATACAATATTAAAGAAATTTTAGTAAGTCCTTACCCAAAGTAATGGAAGCTAAGAATAAAGTAAAGGTGACACTATGATTTTATGACATATCTTAACTTTAGTTCTGTCAATCAAAGAGATTAACATGAGATTGACATGCCACCTCCATATGTATTTTCATATTCTCATGGTAATTTTTTTTTACTTTAAATATTTGGAGACAATTCTAGTCTAACTTTTTTTAAAAGAATACTTAATGTGCTTCCCTTTTTTTAAGTAAACCAATTAGCAAGCCCTTGAGCTTTTATATGTAGATGTATTTTCATTATTTAATTAAGCAATTAGTTTTGCTATATTCAGAAGACATAGAACTCTGGGAAGTATTGTCATCATAATCACATTATTTCCTAAATTACAACTTTTGTTGTTAAAATCTAAGTTCATAACTCAAGCTATTTTTAAAATGAACTGCCAAGGCAAAAATATAAATGCTTATGCATTACGACAGGTGAGTGAAGCAGGCCAGCTCTAATACCACATAGGGCGAAGTCTGGAAGATGGCTGTGCAGTTGCCTCATTTCGGGGTGAAGGGCAACCACTTCTCAGCTCCAGCTAGCTGTAACTGGGCATTCAGATCTAGGCAGCCACAATGCCAAAGCTGGGAACCCAAATTTTTGTGTAGAATTATTGTAGTGAAAAAGTCAATACAGTTTTAGAATGCTATACTAGGGGAAAAAAAAGTGCATGTTCTAGATTGAGCCTATAGGCTATCAGTTTGAAAGCCAGAAGTTCTGGGTATTTAGACAGACATGTTTACCTCTAGGCAATAGGTTTACAATTAGTTCAGAGAATGCTGCAGAGAAGAGCCACAGCAAGAGCCTTTTGACTAATTAACCTACCAGACTCTTAACCTATTCTTATCCCTTCTCCACAGCAGAGAGAATTGTATTTTGAAAACTCAACTTTTGGAAGGTTCACCCATTATAGCCTTGCCATGGCTTCCCACTATTCTGCAAATAAAGACCAGCATCTTTAATGTGTTTCATGATCTTCCTGATCAGCACCCTGCCCACCATTCTGGCCTCTTCTCTTACCTCTCCTCCTTTAGTTTAGTGTGCTCAGCCTTTCTGGCTTCTTCCAGTTTACCAAATATTTTCTCCTTTCCACCTAATATAATCCCTAGAAGCTCCTCCTAATTGCCCCCATTTTCCCCTTTACCCAATTACTATCTATTCATCCTTCAGATTGTGGCTCAAAGTTCTTTCCTTCACAATAGTTGCCCTTGATACTCTCAGAGTGGGTCTACCATTACAGGCTCTCACATGTCTGCATACTTTTTTCCTTCCTAAGCATTTATCACATTTTGAATTGAATTATCTATCCCATTAAGTCATGAGAATTGAGAAACAAGGAATGTGTCTTTTCTCCCCCACCATTACCAATCAGGTCCCTAATACTGTGTCTGGTAAGGAGCGAGCCTGGATTACATAACTGCTGGAAGAGTGAGCACGTCATCATGGGGATGCTATGGGTATCATTAGCTATTACAGATCAATCACAATTTGGGCCTGTGTATCTGTGATGAAATAGTCAGAGGAGAATATTTAGAAGGCAAAAGGTAAATATATCATTTGGGATCCAAAGACAGATATCCTTTAGATGAGTTTCTCATCTTTGATAAGATTGCATAGATGTTATAAATGTGGGTCATTAAACAAGGGAAATTTTCTAGAAAGATGACTTTAGATTAATGTACAAATAAACTGAAGGCTAAGCATATTGTTATTATTCAATGTATAATAATAGATTCACAAAAGAAATGAACATTCTACAACATTAATGGCATTATTTCTTAAGCACAGTCTTCATTTCTTTTGCACTAAGTCTCCTTCTAGGATGTCCTGAAAGATAATGAAGAAGTAAACATTTAGACTTGACAAAGCACTCCTCCCCTGATTCTTTCTCTCATCATCTCCATACTTGAGTCTGCTTTATTCACTTTCGTTTGAACACCTGTATCTATCAAGTTTGAGGAATCCATTCCTTCTCTTCTTTGGGGTTGTCAGATGAAGAATCACACTTGGTTCTACTTAAAGGCACAACAACTCAGAGGCAAAACATAAACTCCTTATCTCTAGATAGAGCAGAAAGCAGGTACTACATGGATATCAGCAGCAATTTTCCAGTGAGAAATATTCTTGGATGCTCCAGAAATAAGGCTGTCAGAACAGGCAGTAGCTTTCACCCATTTGGGGCTCATTTATGAAGATATAGTATTTAAGTGTTTGCTATTTGAGGCTGGGGATGTGACCCAGTGGTAGAGAACTACTTACCTAGCATACTCAAGGCCTTGGGTTCAATCCCAAGCACCACAAAAAATTAAATTCTATTTAAAAAATAAAAATAAAATGTTTCATTTTTTTTTTTTTTGGTACCAGGGATTGAACTCAGGGGTACTCGACCACTGAGCCACATCCACAGCCCGATCTTGTGTTTTATTTAGAGACAGGGTCTCACTGAGTTGCCTAGCGCCTCGCCATTGCTGAGGCTGGATTTGATCTTGCAATTCTCCTGTCTCAGCCTCCCAAAGTGCTGGGATTACAGGCCTATGTGGTGGCTGCAATGTTTGATATTTTGTTGTATTTTGCACACTGATATTTCAAACTTTAAAATGTGGTTTATTATATCATTTATACTTTGTATCTTTTTCATGTAGATCTAAATTCTCTTATGAATAGAAAAATCAGACCATTATTTTATTCTTTAAATAGATTGAATCCTTAGGAAATTAGTCTTCCTCTTAACAGAAGAATTAATAAAAGGAAGTGGAAAAAAAAGACAGGAAGACTGTCATCTTTATTCATGACATTTGATTCATGTCTGTAATTTCCAGGTAAACTTTTGATGATAGCCTTCATAATTAAAGAACAACTAAAACTATATTCTATTCAAGAGTCTTACATATACATTGAGAATGAGTTTACTCAATTCTTACTACCTCTTCCAAAGAAAGATTGTGAAGAAAAATTGCCTTTAGAATTTTCAGTGGTACTTTGAAAATTCTTTTTCTTATACAAAGATGTATTTTGAGGAATAAATAGTGCATAGCTTGTATTTCAGGATCATACTACCAACACCAAGTTTAAAATGCTTTTCCAGTGACAGTGAAGGTTTGCATTACCCTCCACATGCTTTCTCAGAGGATAATTTCTAACATGTAAAAATCACCAGGTAGGATAAGGCCAAGATCAGTGATCATACAGTGAAACAGAGGACTTTAGCAGTTTTTATCTCATTTCAAAACATTTATTCTGTAACCACCCGTATCAACAACAGAACACACACACACACACACACACACACATAAACACGGGTATAGGTATAACCATAAATGGAATGGACCATTTGCTTGCCTCTTACCAATTGAAATGGTGAATTTAGTCCTGAATCATGCGGGGGTAATCTTTTCCAGTTCCAAAATTGTGTATGCCAAGACTCTCTAGTATTGGAAATCCTCATCAACTCCTTTCCAACCCCCTTACTGGAGTGGTCTCAACACTACTTGACATTAATAAGGGAGAGCAAGCAGCATTGAAACAGCAGACTGCCATTGCTGCCAAATTCCCAACCCATTTTACAAACAGACCAACAAAAGACTGAGCTCTTTCATCTCCTACTCCATGCAGTTACACCCTCAGATAGAGAAGCTGAGGCAACATAAATCTACTTTCCCTGACCCTGAGTGCATCAGAGAGACAAACATCAGGTCTGCTCAGAACCCACAGAGTTCTCAGCCACACAGACACTGACATTGTCTTCTACCTTCATGTGAACAGGCTCAGAGTTTCACATCTCTATTGCTTTGGGCCTGATGAGGACCTTGCTTGTCTTTGTGAAATTTCATTTCATTATAAATTAATAATATCAGATTTTACAAAGAGCAGCTGAGGTAAAACCCAACCAACTGATTTTGTTTGTTTGTTTTAGTTTTATTTTTATTGTTTTTGGATTTTTGACTCTAATTTAGGTCAAGACACAAGTTTTTACTTTGGGTTACTGTTTCTAAAATATAATGAAACCTTTCTGTCAATCTTTTTTACTTCTTTTCGGACATAGAAAACAAATGTCTACATTAGCTTTCTCTAAGCTTGAACCAAAGGCTTCTGTGATGGGTATCTGATATCTTTTGTGACATTAAACTTCTGATTCCAGTTCATTTGCTAGTTACCACTCAGCTACATATGGTTGTCAATATCTTTGTGTTTTCTGTTCAGTCATATATGACTCTATTTCACCAAACAAATATTTAAAATTATATTTTTAAATTTGCTATTATTAAAAATAATATTTCCACTTTCTCTTCATTTTGCTGCTTCTTTGATATTAGAATGCATTAAATTGCATTTGCATTTAATTTTAGTGGTGCATTATGTTTTAGGACTAATTATTGATCCTCCTACAATTTAGATAGTATTCAGATAAAAAAATTAATGTATTTAATGGATAGACCACATTATGCAACTGGCTCATAAATCAATGCCATTGGCACAAAGGAAACTAGTCAAGTGAATGTCAATATCTCAGTACTACTGATACCTCATACTGAGAAAGCAGTCTTGGACACAAGACATACAAATGTAGATTGGCTTTGCCATTTTCTTTGGTCAAAGGACACTGCATTTTATCAGTTGGCTCTCTGTAAAGTTTAGCTGTACTTTCTGAACCAATCACTCTAAGGTTGATATGTGCCTGGACATGCATAGTATATGTCTACTGAGGAATTTCATATTCTCACATTTTACCTGCAAAGCCAAAGCCAAGTTTCAGGAAGTTGCCATTCCTTTTTTTTTTTTTTAAGGAGCAGTTAATTATGATTGAAATTTATTGTACCATTTAGAGAAAAAGTTTTTGAAATGCAGAAAGTAGAACAAACTTGGGTTTTCTATCTTTGAGTTCACACAATTAGTCCAGAAACTAGATCTTAAATAGCACAAGGCAATTTTCATAGTTTAAAGGGAGAAGACAGTAAATCTGGTTTATCATGTTCTTATAATTCTTTCAGAAACGTGAGAAAATGTGAGGACCACTGTGAATCGAACAATAATCATAAAATTAGGAACAAAAGAATCAGGCAGAACAAAGCCTTTTTTTTTTCCCTTTTTTCCCCTTTCTTTTTTAGGATTCTAAATCACATACAAAACATTTGTTCTGCTCCAGCTCTTTGTGAACTAATTGGCTCTCCTGGAGGGATAGGTAATTGTACCTGACTACACAAGCTGTCCCGAAGCTCCCTTGGAAAGCTCCAGTAAGCTTCTAGTGTTAGCAGCCATCAAGGAATTCACAGGTCAGGCATCGGATCGATACAGCTAAAAGCAGCAGGGACTGTAATGTCGACAGCAGGTTTCAGAAAGCGCTGCAAGTGCCAGTTTGTTCCTCTTCATGCAGAAGCTCAAGACAGCTTAATTAACCCTTGGAAAATACAATTTATCCAGAGGCTCGGCAGGTCCCTACCAGGCCCTATTGGTGAACTGATGGGAGAGATACTGTAGCTGGCAGCGCTGAATTCCCATTTCCCCCTTTAATGCTGTTTCAGTTAGGATGCAAAGAAAACATGATTTTCGGTGGATGTGTTCATCTTGTCCTGAAGAGCATGTGATAGGAGGTAGCGTTAGAGGGGGGTTTGTTAGAACTCACTTGTGACTTCGGCAGGAGCAAGGCCAAGCCTGAGCATTGATCATCTGAATCCTGGGGTGAGGAATTGGGTGTGTGTGCATGGGTGTGTGTATGTGTGTGTGTTTGTGTGCGAATTAGATGTAGGGGCATGGGATATGTGTGAGGGGAGTGAGATGTGGAGGGGTGGGCAAAGACATTTTTACTTTTTCACTAAGGTAAATGCTTCCAGAATTCTTTTTATACCCTCCAAATACTTCATCTTGGAATACAGGAGTAATAATCAGGAACAAGTTTATTTGTTTTATGTTATACTCAAACCCTTACCTCCAGTGTTGCCTACCACCACATGGGGGGTAGGGGAGTTCTACTATAGTTTGTCCACAGTAAGACCAACTGCTGAAGAGACCTAAATGAAGCTGTGAGCGAGACCAAACAGATACAGAAAATATTTGAAGTTACTGGAGCTTGAGGAATTGTCACATGAATGGTCTGGTGCATTCACTTAAATGGATTGTATCTACTTGTATTTGCATTCACATTAGCCATATTTTTAATTTGTATCATTTCAATTAATTCATATAAAAAGTATTTTCCTTGGTTCACATATCTGGCCATTAGTATGAGTTCATGGCATTCAGGTTCCAGAACAGTGAACTCATGCACAGATGCCGAATGGATAGATGTCATCTCCTTTCTGCTGGCTCATTTCCATTTATGATCAGAAGCAAAGCAGATTGAAGTGGAAGAAATAAAATTAAATACAGATTAAGTGTTCATAGAATGGTGATATATTTTTGACCAGGATCTAGCCACAATCTTTTTGACATAATTTATAACAAATGCGATATACACAGGGTAAAAGCAGTCATAGCAGCTGGTGAAGGGTGAGGGGCTGTCCTCGCTCATCACCAGTCTTTCTCCCCACAGGTGCACTGTGTAACCATTCCTGTTACTGTTACTGGTTCATCTGCTGGGTATTAACATGCATTTATTCAACAAATGTGTACTGTGCAGTTGTTATGTGCCAGACCTTGTTTTAGACACTGGTGATATAACGATGCAAAAAATAGAAAAAAAGGACTGCATGAAGCAATTTCCTTACTAAGATGAGTAGACAAAAGACAGACAAACATGTAATATCCCAGGAAGTGGCTATAAAGAAACATTAAGCAAAGCAAGAATATGGAAAGTTGGATTTCTATTGTTATTATCATAACCAGGAAATATTTCCCTAAGAAGATGACAATTGAGAAAAATGCAAAAGAAAAAAGTAATGTTCCTTGCAGACATCTGGAGGAAAGGCTGTCCAGACAGAGGCCGTGTGTGCAAAGGCCCTGAGGTGAGACAATGCTTGGCCTTACCACAGAAAAAGATGGGCTTTGTGGTGGAAGAAAAATGATTGTGGAGGAACCAGGCAGGATATTAAGTGATGAGTATAGTCAAGGGCCAGATAATATAAGATTTTCTAGGCTTTGCCAAGTTTCACATGTCTAGGAAGTGTAGAGGTCATATTTGAACATAAGACTAACTGCATGCTATTTAAACCATCATGCTATACTGATCCCCTTAAAGTGGGGTTTTGCTTTACACATGATTTGTGGTGTTCTATGCTGTCTCCTTTTGGACCTTCCCTGTTGCTTTGATTAATCAATAATTGAATGTAATTGCCAATTAACAGTCTTAGTGACTGATCAGCAAAGATGGCCTTATCTCTACCTGAAAATAGACATCAGTGTTTTCTAATAGTACATTGAGTGCCTGTCAGGGGCTCAGTGAAAAATTACATCATCTCACTGGGGGCAGTGGCACATGCCTATATTCCCTGCAAATTGGGAGGCTGAGGCAGGAGGACCACAATTTCAAGGCCAGCCTCAGCAACTTAGGGAGACTGTCTTAAATTTAAAAAAAAAAATTTTTAACGGCTGGAGATGCAGTTCAGTGGTAACAAGCCCCTGGGTTCAACCCCCAGTACAAGAAGGAGAAAGAGAAGAAAGAGGAGGAGAAGGAAAAGGGGAAGGGGAAGGGAAAGGGGAAGAGGAAGAGGAAGAAAAATTATGTTATATCTTCCAAAAGACCCAAGTACATACCCCAGTCCTTGACTAGTGTTGCAGAGGACCTCAGAGATTAATTACTCCACTTGCCTCCTTCTATAGACAAGGAAAGGAAGGCCCAATGAGGTTAATATTTTTTCTTTTTAAATTCAAGGAAATGATTAATGATCTAAGATCTGTGATCTTCTATGTCAGTGCCTGACACTTTTTCCATTTCTAACCAACTCTGCCCCAACCCTCTCCTCCCACCTTCTATTTCTGATATCATCTTACTCACATTTATGAATTTTTAAATTTTCTTATGGCAGGGACATAAGAAATGAAATCTCTCAATTTTTTTTTTTTTACCCATTTTACTGTCATTCTTTTCTTCTGCAAAATATTTGCCTGGAGCAGCTAGCAAACAAAAGGAAAACTTACACACATGAACTTCACTTTATTCCTAAACCCTTGTGTTGAGGAGTACAACCCTGTGGTTGAAGGGTGAATGAGAGGCCAGGGAAGGCAGAGTAGGGCAAAGGCACAGAACAAACGGACCAGTCAGATGACCAGCAGCCTGGAGATTTGGAGTCGGTCATTGCCCATGGTGAGCCTTAATTTCCATCATCTGCAAGTTGAGAATTTGAATTGATAATCTCAAATATCTGTCAGCACTGGGGGTTTTAGATTCATGCTATCTAAAGACCAGCACTGGGATGTTGCAGCTTGTCTCCCCAAAGCCACACACCATTCCTCTGCTGCTGTGATTTCTGTGTGCTTCATACAGCCACCATTCGGGGCATCCACTCATAATTTACACTTTATTAAAGCTCAGCTCATGTGTCTGTAACCTGTTTTTCAAGATGACTTAAAAGAAATCAGAATTTGTGTGCTATTCATTCCCTCTCAAAAGCATACTTTTGAGACGTATTTAGGCAATAGTACTTTTCCACGGCATAATTGTATCCTAATGTAAAAACTGCAAATATATTTCTTTTTCCACGTTTGGCAAATCCTTAAATGACCTCATATTTTAGCATCATTATATAATACACAAAAGAAGATGCATCTTATGTGAACTTATACACATAAATAGGATTTTTTAAAAATTCTTGACACATCACCGTATGCTGCAGGCTTTTTAAGGATTATGAAAGAACAGAAGACTAATATACTAACTGAAGTTTGAGAATTTCTCAACATTATCTGAATTTCTATAGCACCTACTCATTTCATCACACATTCAAATGTCAGTCTTACTAACCGTGTCCTCAAAGAATTTATATGTTGATTGCATTTGAACAAAAATTTTTATATCCTCTTTTTACAACCAATCAATGATAATATCTGTATCACAAATATGGGAGAATGTCAGATTTATTGACTGATGTTGCATATTCACATTACAGTTACTGCAATGCTTTTATGCTCAAACTAGAAATAGCAGAATTAGCAAATACATCTGTTTGTTTAATGACATTCTCAATATAGTCTTTAGTGCTCTAAGAAACATTTAAACTATCATGATACCATCTAAAATAGCCACCTCTTTATTTAGTTTTTATGTGGTCTCATTTTTCTTCATCAACTTATTGCTATCTAGAATTATGCTAAAAATATATATCTATAGTTGTTACCTGTCACTATATTGTGAGTTCCATGCAGGTAGAAAGCTTGGTGGTCTAATCACTATCTCCAGCACTTACAAAAGTGTTGAGTACACAGTACATGCAAGGTACATATTTGTTGAATACATAGATGAATTTTGAACCACTTATATATGTTTATAAAAATATATACAATATTAACTTGAGATATTATGCATATGTTCAATTATAAACTTATAGTATATCAGTCAATGCTAGCATATCTTGAAAGTCGAAAAGTGTACCAATATAATAAGCACACAAATATGAGACTGGATATTTGCAAAATCATTTTAATGTTGTTGCTGTAGATGTTACTTGCGGTGTTGAGGGTAGAAACCAGGGCTTTGCACATGCTAGGCAAGCAAAGTCATTTTAAAGAGATTGAAGTCCTCCACAGCTAAGAGTGAGACCAGTGTTCTGGAACAAGGGACCATGAGACAAAAACATGGAGCAGAAAGATCTGCTCCACGATTACACAAAGGACAATTTATTGGGGACTTACTGTCAGAAGCCTAGTCCTGGTGGTAGTAAGACTAGATGAATCCCTGCTATTTAGATCAGAAGGAGGGAGAATAAATAGAGATCAGAATGAAAGTGACTCCATCCAAGCCAGAATTTATCTGGTTTTTCTCCAACTAATATCAGAGATTTAAGTACATCCCTAGTGTTGCTGATGGCCCCAAGATCTTGTCATAAAGGTCCATGAATGACACTACTATTGTTATTGTTGTTGTTTTAATTTATAGTAAGCTGGGAAACCACATGGGAAAGGCAGACCAGTGTTACTCAGGGGCAATCATGGCAATTACAATTCAAGATGGCCACAGCCATGTCAAGGTGAAGCCCTATACCATGTGATATTTATTTGCTCAATCTCAGTCAAAAAACACTTTTAAAATAGTGTGAAATCTGTGGGAAAATATTTAAATATATTATTTATTACATTCAAATAAAATAATCTGTCAAGAAAATAAGAGAAGGTAATCCACAGTTGACAATGTGTCAATCAGCTGCATCTATATCAGAAGGAATCAAGCCACCAGACAAGGAGGACAGGGTGCTCCTTCACATTTCTTACTACCATCCTGCTCTGCTGATTCCAACCTTACAGAACAATCCTTTGATTACCAATTGGCTTCTCCTGTTTCTTGATGACAGCGAGGAGGACTTCCCTGTTCAGCAGATACTGCTAATGTCATTTCTAGGAATGTTATCTCCCAAAATGCTCTCTATCTCTGATTTAAACGTGACATTTTCATATAAGTTCATCCAAAAGAGAATACCCCACTCTTAGTAAATGACAATGTCTATTTCCTGAGGTTCTAAAGCTGAAATCCAGACTCTGGACTGAGGCAATACAAAATAGAGGCCCTGTCAGAATTGTGACCAGCAAGGCTTTGCCTGGCCACACTCCTACATAGTATATATAAATGGATTCATTAATGGATGAAAAGCACACTTAAATATATGTACTGAAGTTGTACAGAACATTAAGTTCCTACCAAAGCCATCAATTTTTCATTCCTTTTTACGTATTTCCAAGTTACTTTGAATGAAGACAATAGACATACCCAGCAGCTTTAAAGTCTCTATGGAGAACAACCTGGGTCTTATGGAGGATGGCAAGGAATAAACCTGCTGCCACTCTATACATGTCAAAAGTAGACCACAGACTTCCTGCACCATAGCAAGGCAGTTTATTTCCACTCACAGCTCAATGAACCAAAGGTGCAATATCATGGTACAAAGAATCTCTTGCCTCTCAAGACCCTTGGGTATTCTGATGGACAGATGAATTATTCGCACACAGTCCGGTGTGTGGCAGTTGAGGAAAACAGTATGAGGAGACCAGCACTTTTTGTAGCAAGCATCACACAAACCCCCAGCCTCTTTGTGGTCACCTTGAACAACTTAGTTTCTCTACATTACCAGCTATGGTATCATGAGACAGCGATATAAGAGAACTAAATATTGCTGTGATTTTTGGTTTGGGGTTTTGTTGTTGTTCTGTCTGTTTTGCAAGCCCTGAGGACTGCCTTCCCTTTTCATATATCCTATTCGAAAATTAAAATTTTCTCCCCAAAATATTACTATTGACTTGGGTTTTGTTGTTGTTGTTTTTGTAGTTGTTTGGTTGTTTTGTTTTTGTACTGGGGATTGAACTCAGGGGCACTTAACCACTGAGCCATATTCTGAGCCCATTTTTATTTTTTATTTTGAGAGAGGGTCTCACTAAGTTGCTTAGCACTCGCTGAGTTGCTGAAGTTGACTTCAAACTTGTGATCCTCCTGCCTCAGCTTCCTGAGCTGCTAGGATTATAGGTATGTGCCACCACACCTGGCTTTGCCTGTGGTTCTTTCTTAATGACAACACCCACGGAATTCTGGAAGTTGCTTCTTCCATTATCTAATCAAATAATTATAAAAAGTTAATGTACAGAAGTTTTTCAGAGAGAATAAGCAAAGCAATCAGAGTTGAGCAATTCTGAAGACTTAAAACATAGGCAAGATAATAAAGCAAAAATTCTCTTCAATTATCGCTAAGGCAAAGTTGTAAGCTTATGGAAATGTTTCAGGAAAAAATATATTTTCCAAGAAACTATAGAAATATAAATGTGTACTGACAATAATTTTAAAAATGACCAAAAGGACTCATTCAGTTAACTCATTCCAATAGAATGGTTAGTACAGATAAGAATGGAGGCCTATGGAAAATGCACATGATGAGCAGGGAATACCCCGGCAATCTGTTGCATTTGAGAGGAATTATTTAGGTTTCTGTATCTAGAACTCAGGAATCATGCAGGGGAAAAGTTTTAACATATTCATTCTAGATAAATTAATTATGTCCTTAATTCTTCCACTGATATAAATGATATTATGTTGAGCTAGTTAATCTCATATAGTTTATATCATCCTTTTTTATCTATCAAAGGGGTTAAGTCCTAAAAACATACATACGTGGTTTTGAATATTCAGGAAAAAAGGTATTTTCCTTTCTTTTTTTTTTTTTTGGTACTAGGGATTGAACCCAGAATGTGGTTTAACCACCCAGCCACATCTCCAGCCCTTTTTTACATTTTATTAGAGACAGGGTCTCAATGAGTTGCTTAGGGCCTCGCTAAGTTGCTGAGGCTGGCATTTAACTTGCAATCCTCCTGCCTCAGCCTCCCGAGTCACTGGAATTATAGGTGTGTGTTGTGCCCGTCTATTTTTCTTTCTTAATATCAATTAGTATAGCTTTCCCGCCCCCCCTTTAGTACTGGGGATTGAACCCAGGGCCTTGTGCATGCTAGGCAGGCACTCTACCAATTGAGCTACATCTCCAGCTCCATATAGCCTTTTGATGTGTCAATAAAATAATAAAAATATGAAGTGAGGCCATTGACACAGCAGAAGGAAATCTAACCTCCAGGCTTATGTGCTTTCCACCCCCACTGCAGCTGGAGGACTTTAGCAAATATCCTTCCTGGACTTCAGGAACTTATCTATAAATGAAAACTGGACCAGGTCATCTGTGTGATGATTCTCACCCACGATAAACTTTACATTGAATACATGAAAATAGTATTCTAGTTAGGAATAGGATTGAAGAATCAGAACCTCAGATGTTCAGAATAATATTCCCTAACCCATTATTTATACCATATACAAAATAGAAAACACACTTAAATCATTATTGAACATTCAAAAGTTTCTTATAATTGAGAAAGACCATCACAGTAAATGTGAAAACAGAGCATATTCCAACTTGTCATAATGGAGTACTTCTTGCTTTTTTAATGATATATTTTAGAAAAAACAACTTCCAAATGTTTACAAATTAAAGGTGCATACATTTGGACATTTTATTCACACACACATTCACACATGCACACTTTATTGAAAGAAAAATGTTAATTTTTAATTCAGGAAAATTATTGAGTTAAAGTACTAGTAAAGTACCAGTAAATATATCCAATAAATTTACCTCAAGATGTCAACACCAAAATAATTTTTAAATAATTAGTGAATGTATTTTATAAGGGAAAATTATCTCATATAGATATCTAGAGGCTGCTCCTTCTGTTCACATAACAGCTTTCTGAGATGGCAATACCATCTCTCATGTGCTTCTCATCTATTATGAGTAGGACAGATCAAAATTCTAAGGGGTTAATTAATATAAACACATCTTTCACATCTCCTTGGTATCCAACACCTAGTTCTATATAGAATAAGGAGGGATAGTCCCTCTTACAAGCAGCAAATAGATCCATATAACTAACTACTAGGGATTTGTTCTCTGGAATGAAATGCTCTTAGAAGTAGCATATAAATTAACACAGTTTTCAGAAAGAAATTTCTATTCCTTTCAAACAAAAGTACACCCGAGGACTGGAAAAACCTTAGAAAGGAGCATGCCTAGTGGTAGAGTCTTTTATTTATCATAAAAGACAACAGATTTTCTCGTTTTCCCAAAAAGTTTTTTCTTCTTCTTCAAGGACAGTAAATTGAGCTGTGAAGATAGCAAAGAAATCCTGTTTCATGTTTTCTTTTTTAAAGGTCAAAACAGAAAGATGATAGCAAAAATAAGTAATGAGATGTTCCCCTCCCTCACTGACACCCTCTGAAAAACCTTTCTGAAAATAAATATTGTCTCCACACATAGTTCAGGTTTGTTACCCGCAACCCCACCTATCTTCTAGGTCTTTTACTATGTTTATAGTCTATAGCAATTGGCCTTTCAGAAACACCTGTTAAAAAGTAAGAATGAGACAAAGGATTTGAGTGATGATAGATTAAAAAGGGATTAGGAAAAATTCCCCAACAAGGAGCAGCATACTTCTTCATTCAAGGGTGAAACAGAAAACAACAAATAAAAGGCTCATCCCAGTACTTTGGGAGGCTGAGACAGGAGAATCGTGAGTGCAAAGCCAACCTCAGCAACATGAGGCGCTAAGCAACTCAATGAGACCCTGTCGCTACACAAAATAGGGCTGGGGAAGTGACTCAGTGGTACCCCTGAGTTCAATTCCTGATAATGAATAAATAAATAAATAAATAAACAAATAAATAAATGGCTCAAAATGTAACACAGAAGGCAGGAAGGATATATGTCCTCATATGGAAAAAACATACTATCTCCACATAAATAGAGCCTGCCATGATGGGATAAATGACGTGTGAGAAGAGATTAAACAGTAACACTGACCTGGGAAGGAAAAAGTATTATAGAAAATGCCCCAAAATAAAACTGCAGTAGCCAAATTCCAGAGGTACCAAAAAGAGCCAACTTGAAACAGCAGAACATTTGAATCATCAGTGTACAGAACAGACCTGAAAAGTATTCCTTGCCTGCAGAAGAAAATGGGTCAATTGATGGAAATCATGAGAGGAATTACATTAAGAAAAAAAGAGATAATATACAGACTAAGTTATAGGAATAAGAGGAAACTCCAAACAAACCAATTTAAATAGTAAAAATGACAAATAATGCCTTTCTCATCTAAAGTTTTTGAATCTACAAACTTGAGGGGATTGACATGAATAAGGAAGAAAACAGATGAAAAAGACACTTGTCTAGACATGTTCTAGGGACGTGCTTGATTCCTTAATATATAAAGCTAGAATCACAAATGGGAACAATAGCTCAACGGTCTTGGAAGACAAAACAAAATGAACTTTTGTGGTGCTTTGAGCAGAAAGTTATGACCCAAGGATTTTGATGCCCACGCATGCTGTTGTTATTATAAAAATGTTCTCTTAAGATTATTGATGTATCAGAGAATGTACCATTTTGTACTTTTTTACACACGAAAAAACTTTGAAATTTTGTTCCAGCTTATCAGATTAATCAAAACTAAAAATGAAATAGCAAATTTGATACCAGTTAAAAATCTAGTAGTAGCAACCCCAAATAGTATTGTTACAAAAACATCAATGATGAAATGTTTAAAAAAATATTCTAGGCAAAACGAATTCCATAGTCAAACAATTTTGGGAAATTCTCAAAAATACAGCTTCCTGCAAATAAGTCACAATGCTTACAATTACATGAGCCTCCCTTAAAATGCATTGAAATAAGGTTAGCAGTACCTGTGCTTATCTCAGCATAGCCAAGCCCAAGACTCCTTCTTTTGGAACACTTATTTACATATTGTAAAACAAAATGTTTTGGGTGTCACAAATCAGGAAATGTTAGTCCAAATACTAATGATAAATATACTTCAAATAGAACATAAAGGACAAAAATTATAAAGAGAAGCTTACTAAAAGAAAAAGAGGGACCAAGAAGACAATGAAGATGACAAAGAGAAGAAAGATAAGTTATTGGGATCAAAGTAGACAAAGCAGCACACAGTCTTCATCTTCTATTTAATAAAGCCAAAAGTTATTTTGGTTTTGAATTACGCATAAATACATACATGTTGGAGAATGATTTTGGAAATCAAACACTTGAAAATTTAAATGCATTTGCCTAATTGCAGATCAAGGAAAAAATAAATTATGCATGTACTTATTTTGTCAACCACACTATGAATTTTTAAAGAATAATAATTTAGAAAAATCATGAAACGACTATTTATATACCATAACTTTTGGGATAGAGCCTTTTTAACTAAAGAAAATGAAAATTCAAATGAACTAAACCGTATTTCAAAAATTTAGAAAAAGTGCTTCCAGAAGTCCTAGGGCAATCAAAAGAAAGGAAATAATAAATATTACATAAAATATACATGGAATGTAAACAGAAAAACTAAGGAAATCACAAAAACAAAACATTAAGCCTATTTTGTTTTTTTTTTAATTTTTTTTTTTTTTAGCTATACGTGGACACAGTGTCTTTATTTTTGTTTTACTTATTTTTATGTGGTGCTGAGGATCAAACCCAGTGCCTCAAACATGCAAGGCAAGCGCTCTGCCACTGAGTCACAACCTCAGCCCCAAAGCCGATTTCTTTTATTGAAATCAGCGGGGACTATGCTTACACAGCTTAAGAATACTTGGAATACTGTGGATTCCAAGTAACCTGGCTGGGGTTTGGCAACCCTTTTTCTACCTTGTAGCTTCACCCATGTTTCTGTCCACATATCAAAGTCTTTCAGTGTTACTATAAAAGAACTGTACTGATCCTTTGGTAAGGACATTTTTCAATTTCAGTTTCTGACTTATCTACTATTCTTTTTCACATAATTCTATACCCCACACCTGTAGCTACAGTCCAGAATCCTAGGTTTGAATGTAGGAGGGAGGATGAAACAATTTCAAATGCTAAAGGGCATATAAAAATATGTATTTATACATATAAATATATATACATTTTGGTGTGAACATGAATATATATATGTATATCTATGTATATTGACCAAAAGTGTCAATTAGATGAAATTATTATCTATTTCCCTAACTCAGAATTATTTATACTGATATTCTGTATAAAAATATAAAGCTTTACATAATTGCTAAAGAACTGCCAATGTTGAACAAATATAAAATGAAGTAGATATAATAGAATTACTTATTTAAAAAGACCATGGTTCAAATGATTTAAGGATTAATATTTTAATCTTCCTGTAACAAATTCTTCTTTTAAGATATATTTTTCTTGGATCATGGAGAAAATATGAAAATATTAATACTAAAAGTAGTAAAAAATGATAAAGGAATATTACAAACCTCACATATAAACATATACAGGAGTACTTTAAAACATGATCAAATGTATTTAATTTAAAATTCTATTTAGTTTTGGGGCTGAGGCTATGGCTCAGTGGTTGAGCGCTTGCCTTGCATACATGAGGCACTGGGTTCGATCCTCAGCACCACATAAAATAAATAAAGATATTGTGTTCATCTACAACTAAACAAAATATCTTAAAAAGAAAAGAATGTACAATATCTTATTTAAAAAAATTCTATTTAGTTTTAACATTAATAAGTTGAACTTCAAACTTTTCTTATATAAATTAATTTTATTAAAATTTTTATAAAATATAATAAATCTACTTAATCCATTAGTAAATTTTAACAGACATCAGCTCCTAATGAATCCTCTATAATTCTACTTTCTTCCTTCCACTACCACTGCTGAATTACATTAAAATCAATTCCAGACATTGTTTTAGTTTATCTTTAATGTCATATGACACTTGATGAATAGACTTTTTTCTTCTTTTTCTTTTATCTTGTAATTTATTTATTAAAGAGCCTATAGACCTTTCCACAGTCTAGCTCTGCTGATTACATCTCTGTGGTATCACTGACATGTTCCTCTATTCTATGCATTTCTGGTGGTAAGGTTTAGAATCTCTCTGTTGGGACCCTTAGGTCTCCATAGGACTCTACGTAAGAGTCATATTCGTGGCTATGATATATTCATTACAGAGACAGAATATAAAGAAAAATCAGCAGTGGGAAAAATCCATGGAACAAAGTCCAGAGGCAACCAAGTGCAAGCCTGCACGAGTCCTCTCCAAGTGCAATCACAAAGTGCTCACTTTGCAACAGTGACAACACGTGCAATATTATACATCAGAGAACCTCACTAGAGACTCAGTGTTCAAGGTTTTTACTTGGGGCTAGTCCTATAGGTACCCTCTGCCTGGTATATACCACAATTCAAGACTCCAAGGAACAAAGCAGGGTTCATGATAAGTCACATTGTTTGTTCACACTTTAGCACAGGAGGCACTTATGTTGTCACTGGCTTAGTGGGTTCTCTGGCTTTCTAACAGAAGAATCAGATAGAAACACAACTGGGAAGGAACAAGTTTCAGTTTATTCTTCTGCTTATTTTTTATAAGGATGTGGGAGACAAAAATCCCAGGTTGGCTCAAACAAGGACAAAGGTGTACTACTTCTGTGACATCTACAGGATAGGCAGGGTCCCAGTCTCTTGAGAGCATTGCGTGTGGAGTTTTAGTGTGCCTGGCTCTCCTTCATCATGACTCTCTTTGTGAAATGTCTCATCAGCATCTTAAGCCCACCCTCCCTTCAGGGTGTGTGCTGTACTATGCTAATAAAGTACAGGTAGCCACAGGTCACTTTGGTGACTCTTCTACACATGTATCTGTCCCTCACTGCCTGGAGTTATGCCTTATTATCTGGAAGAGTCCCTAATACTATTTTCAGAACAAGGAAGACTATATTGTCCTGTCTCCGTAGGGTTGATTTTAGTGACCCTGTCTGTCTTGGCTCTGGCTTTTTGCTATTTCTGCTGACCACAGGTCTCAGAAGGCTGAGCTGATATCTCAATGTACTATCTCCTAGTGTGTTATCTTAATCCTATAGCCTTAAAGACGGGTATCCTTTTTAACTCTTAATTTTCTGTTCTGTCTGTTAACTCCACGAAACCGAGTACGAGTTTGCCTGTCTCATGCTCCCCTGAGAGATTTTGCTCCATTAATCTTAAGGTAGTCCTATCATTTTCATTGATATGGGGGGATGTCTCGGATTGTGTCAATGTAAGAGCATGGTGGTCAAAATTTAAGCTTCCAGACACCAGTCGAGGACCAAACTTATAAGCAGTCTCAGATCTGTTAATTCCTTTTTATATAACCTTCATATGATATGATATATCATATATATATATATATATATATATATATATATATATATATATTCCTCCAGAATCTTTTTCCAGGAGACTCATAACTCCCACTTGTTCCCATTTTTGTGATGTTTGCAATAGTTAATCTTATTTCTGCTTAATGGAATTATCTTTGATTAGTAAAAGGTTGTTAAGTTTGCTTGATGTCCTTACCCAAGTAGATTTTTAGAGTTCCCTTATAGCTTTTGGGTTCCACACAGTGTTCCAAGTTTGTGTATTTCCTGCCTCAGACACAGATTTAACAATTTCTTCAAGGCTTGGTTTGTTCTACTAGGAAATGGATCTTAGAGACCACATTTAAGCCATTGTGCTCATGACTATCAATAGATTTAGTCATTGTTTCTAGGCTTTTCAGTAGATGAATCTAGGAAGTGCATTTGTTTTCTTGCTTTTTTCAAGATAAAAATATAGTATGACATCATACTATATCATAATGTAGTATGATATTTCTAACTTAAATGTAGAATTTCAGGTTTCTAACCTCCTTAATTTGATATTTACAATTCCTCTCTATTACATTCAAAATATTAGTTCCTGATGACATCAGTGTACTTGTTCATTTTACCCAGCTATACACATGAAATAGTTACAGAATAATATAACTGAGAGTAGATTGCCAAAAGTGGTTTAATTTTTTCCCTATTATTTTGGTCCTTAGAATACAATTCACTAAGAAAGTTTGGCCAGCTTACTGTATTTTAAAATCTCTTGCAGTAATTCTTCTCTGGGTGATTATGCCACCAATTAAATACAAATTTAGATTCATTTGTTTCATTTTAATTTCCTTTTTAACTGTTTGCATTTTTCATTTTGATTTGATTTTTTACATTTATATAAAGCACATCCATGATTACAAAGTCAAATCTATAAAACAAGGTATATGAATTATCTCTCTTAAGCATGTATGCTCTTCCTTATTTCTTCTTTCATTCACAGTGCTCTCCAATTTGCTTTTTCCTTTTTGGTTAAAAACCTATACTGGAAATTATTCCATATGTGTATATAAAAATATTCTTCATTTCTTTTTATAGTTACATATTTCCATTGGGTAAATATACAATAGTTCAATGAATCCCCAATGATGAGCATTTGAGTTCTTTCCAGGCTTTGGTACTACATGGTGTTCTAGTGAATAGCCTTATGCATATGTCTTTTTCACATTTTTCCTGAATATCTTTGGGATAAATTACTAGAAATTAGCTATCTGGATCAAAGGGTAAATGCTCATGTAATTTTATTATATATTTCCAAGTTTTCTCCTGCTGGGATTCTGCATTTTGTATTATCACCAGCAGTATAGAAGAGTGCCTATTTCCTCAAAACCCTGTCAACAGTTATCAAACTTTTGGATATTTGTCGACCTGATAAGGGAAAAATAATAGCTTAGTGCAATTTTAATTGGCATTCTCTCATTATAAATAAATTTGAATGTCTTTTCATGTCTTTAAGGGCCAAGCAAATAAATTCAAAATAGAAAAAAGTATGATGTCCTAATAACAAGTAAATGTACTCCAAATAAGCAAGAATGTTGATTAATAAGAAATATATTAATATATAATACAAGTACATGAAATTTCAATATTTTTACTTAAAATAGGCTGAAAAGAGTTTGCTACTATGTCATTCAATACTTATTCCTTAGGATTCATTTTAACTTTTCAGATTTAAATTTCTCTATAACAAATTCTGTTCACATATTTAGCTCTTACCTTCTCACCTACCGATGAAATGAAAGAAAATGTGATACAAAATATTACATTATTCAGCAGCACTGACAAACCAAGAAGTGTGCCATTAAAAAAGCAGTAAATTTTAGGATTTTCTGGAAGATATGATGAAGCTATGATTAAAATTGCAAAGGTGCATATTGGTTCTCAGTGCTGAAATTTGAAGATAAATAAAGGACAACTTGCTGAGAGATTTACACTTTTGAGATATATATATATATATATATATATATATATATATATACACACATACATATGTATGTACATATATGTATGTATACACACACACATACACATCCCATATGTATATATCCTCCAAAGTCACAGAAGAATCTATATGTGCACAGAAACTGAGGCCAATAGCCAATGAAGGAAATGAAAGGATTTCAGTTCTTTACGGAGGAACCCATTTTCATTCTGGGTGGACTTATACAAGAAGGAAGCAGACAAGCAGAGATGCCAGGAACAATGGAGGTGGGAGGTGGGAAGGTGGAATTCTTTCCGAAACGGGGAACATCATGCACAAAGGCTCTGAAGAAAGAACAGTGCAGTGTTGACGTATTTAAAACAATTCTTTCTTCCATGAGGAAGTGGATCAAAGAGGAACTAATAGAGTTGTAATCATGAAAAAGTATTTTATAATAGTTTTCTTTCAGAAATCATCAAATCAAGTGGGTATAGAAAATGTAAATTTAATAGAAAATGTAATTAATCATAAAAGTCAGGTTCAACAGTTTAATGTATAGATAATTTTATAAACAACTCACATAGAACACTAGTACTTTTCAAAGGTCCGTGAGGTATTTGTCTTACATATAGATAATTTTTAACTAATTATCTACATCCTGAGATGTATAGAAAAAAATCTCATTGAATTCACAAAAGCAGATGGGCCTTATGCTTTTATTATAGTTCAAAGAACAAGAAATTAAACATAGATTATAATCTAATCTCTTGAAACTAAAGAATTTTTTCTAAAATACAGACTGTTCAGAACTCAGTGAAAATGTAAGCATATAAAATCAAACTCTTTGAGAAAAGGGCCAGTGACTTAACAAAAATTCATAGCTGAATAATCTTTAATTAATAAATAAAAATCATTGAAATTGTTAAGGAAGCATCCAACTATGATACTGAACATAGACAAGAAAATAAATCAAAAAGTAGGTAAAGGAAGTAATAAAATAAAGAATTATAATTCACATCGAAGCTATAACAACAGCAAACATTTATATGATGAATAATGTCGTCAAAATATATACAGCAAAGTCATTATACAAAAAAACTTTAAAAAGTTACATACTCACAGTGAAAGAATTGAACATCAGATCTAAGATCAGATAAGCTAAAAATATGGTAAGGATACTCTTCAAAGGCTGAGGACATAGTTCAGTGGTTAAGCACTTGCCCAGTATGTTCAAGTCCCTGGGTTCAATCCCCAGCTCCACAAAAATAAATAAATAAATAGATAGATAGATAGATAAAATAAATAAATAAATAAATGAAAGATACTGTAAACGTGATGAAGGGAATAAAGTTTCTAAACACTTTAAAAATACTTTAAATATTAAAATTTCTAAGACTTATTTAACTAAATTGTACAAACTATCATAAATTATAGTGAAAAGATGTTATTATTTACAAAATCATTTTATAAAATTATGGTTATTACAAAAATCCCCTAAAATTTTGAGAAGTAGAATTTGTACAAACAATATTCTGTACTCAGAATGAAAATAAATACCTGCTACTAATAAATTAATAAGCTATATATTTAAACCAATTTATTTCAAACAGATGACAAAGCTAAAATATCCCCAAAGCTAACCATGCTCCAAACACATACATATACTAAACAAAAATAACATTAAATGTAAACTTCTTAGAAGTAAAAGTGTCAAAAGATAATGAAGTCTTTTTTAATGTTAAAATTAAAAATAAAAAGATTTTTATATCCTGTATATTAGTTTTCTATTACTAGCATAACAAATTACCATAACGTTTGCTTCTTAAAAAAAACTGATTATGACTCATAAACCAAATCTATTACCAATTTCTTTTCTTTTTTCTTTTACTTTGCACACCACCCCCAGTACCAGGGATTGAACCCAGGGGCGCTCTCCCACTGAGCCACATCACCAGTCCTTCTTATTTTTATTTTGAGACAGAGTCTCACTTAGTTGCCCAGGCTGACCTCCAATTTGTGATCCTCCTGCCTCAGTCTCCAAAGTCACTGAGATTACAGGTGTGCACCATCATGCCTTGTCCAGGTTTTTTACCCACAGGTTGGGTCCCTTTGCCCTTTTAGGATTGTGGACCAATAACAAAACTGCTCACTAACTAAGCTGTGAAGGAGACTTGTGTTCTTGGCCAAGAATAGAAGTTGGAGATAATTCTCAAATGAATACCCAACCCTTTGGGGGCCAGGAAGGTATAGGGTAAAAGAAACAGGGCGGAGGGAAAGGCTAATAAAGGGGAGGCGTATTCATGTATTTTATTATGATGAAGTTAGAGGTTGTCTGGCAGCTATCTTAGATCAAAACAGTTTCAGCTAGCTCCCCTGAAGAGGTACTTCTGGCCTTAGGCCTCCCAGCCTCAAGACAGGCAACACCCAAGTGGGGTGAAAATTCAGTTAGATTACCCAGGCAGTTATAAGACCAGGTTAGAATAAGACTTTCTTCATCTTTAAAACCAGTACATATGCTTATTACTTCTTTCATATTCATTTCTTCCTCTGACCATAGTCAGGTTCTCAGCTTTTAAGGAATCACTTAATTAGATTAGGCCTACTTGAATAACCCAGGATTATTTTCCCATCTCAAAATCCATAGCCTCAATCCCATCTGCAAAGCCCTTTTTTCATTTTAAGGTCAGTCTCAGGAAGTAGGACATAAATATCCTTAGGAAACCATTATTGTACTACAAACCTTACCATAAAGAACTCTATAAGCATAAAGAAATTGGGGAGAGGAGAGCACAGAAAAAAAAATGGCTAAGAATGTCAGATTCTACTTTGACATTATTTATTCCTCTTTAATACTTTGTGTACCAGCATTTATTGCTGCTGCTAAAAAGTTTATTGTCAATAAGATGAAAGTAGAAACTGGAAAGTCAAGTGTATACAATGCTGCACAAAAACATATTCATTGATTTAAAAGTTTTTTATGAGATAGTAATAGTTATAATAACCCTCATAAAGAAAATGTGAAGGGGTAAACAAAATGGTAGGTACTATGACAATCTTAAAGTCAGAAATTAGTGTAAATAACAATCATTACTCTTTTCTCTGATCCTAACACCAAATTAGTGAATCAAAAATAAAATCATCAATGTTGATATAATAGTATTCAGGGAGTTTGATTAGTTAGGAGATAAAGGAAACATCACTGACATTACCATAGGCTTCCTGCCTGGTTAATCCTCTAGGGTGGGGGCGGGCAAGCTTCTTCTATAAAGGGCCAGACAGTGACTTTGTTTCACACTGCCTGTGACAGCTACTCAGCCCTGCTATTATAGCTCTAAAGCTACTGGAGACAAGGTATCAATTCATTTTCTAAATGTATTTTTTAGAACCTAATATTACTAGTACAAACATAGTAATTCCATATGAATAAAGAGTAAAGAGGACTCTCTCAAGGCTACTTCTAAACAAAAGGGACAAGAAATAAAAACTTGATATCACAACCTAGCAAATAAAATAAAGGAAAGAAAAAAGTCCTACAGTAAGACCCTATGTACACTGTAAACAGGGGGGAAAAAAGCCTAAAGACAAAAGAAAATAATCCAACCAATCCTCTTAAATCAAATGCTAGTGAAGTATTTTAAGTATATTAAGAAAAAAATACTCAATGATCAAGTAGGTCATTTGTAGAATATAAGAGTGGAGAACTACATCACAATTTAACTCTGGTAAGAGAATTAAAACTATGCAATTGTCTTGTTAAGTGTTAAAAGACATTGTATTAATAGCTAACTATGTCAAGCACTTTTAAAAGTTTGATAAAATAAAACCCTACTAAACTACAAAAGGAAAGATCCTTGTTTAACATAATAAAGATGTCTAATTCAACCCAATATACCTTACAATGACACATTGAATTAAATCCTTTTAATGTCAGGGAAAAAGCAGATGGCTCAGGATATTGTTAGATGTTGTCCTTGAAGTTCCTGTCAATGAAATGAGATGAGGATGATAAGGAGATAGATACTTTGCTGAGAAGGATATAAAAGTATTTCTTTAGTTAATATTACTTTTCACCCAAAAGATATAGGAAAAACAACTAGAAAGTATTAAAATTGTTTAAAGAGATCATTATGAAATAAACATAATTATGTATAAATTTAATGCACTAATTTTAAAAAAGAAAAGAAAAATAAACAAATAAGGTAAAATTCAATACTTTTTCTACCTACCAGCAAAAGTAAGGTGTAAAATACAATAAATAAAAACAAACATTTTTAAGATATAAGAATAAAGTATATATGAAACATATGCTTAAAACCTAAAACAATTTATGAGGACATTAAAAAACCATCATGAAGCTATTATGCATATTATATTATATAATTTTCTGGATATTGGAGGCATATAAAACTGCTGAAGTACATGGATAACTAGATTGATAAACAGACAAATATGGAGTAAAGCTCTATATCTACAGCAAGAGAAAATCATGTGATAATTACTATACATCCATCTACTAAAATATTATAATGGAAATCAATTCACATTATGTAATAATGCCATAGAAATAATGGAAAATAAAGAAATATTTTTGTTACTTATATAATTAGGAAAAAAGCATTAAACTTTCATTAGAAAACATATCAATGGAGAAAAAGAATATTCATTCAATAAATAGTATTGGTACAATTGCTGGACTATTATTTTCCAGATTTTTTAAGGTATAGCTACCAGAGGTTGTTCTGTATCTCTTGATTCATGTGTCCTCACTTGAGAAAAATTCAAGCAAGATAGGAAATGATATACAATAAAAGTATATCAAAGTTAATTAGAGAAGAGAGGAAACCATTCTCAAGGGAGACAGTGGGTCATCTCACAGAAAGTAACAATTCATTTCTTTGTGAGCAGTTCTATTGGGGTAGGAGGGAAAGTTTCTACAGAGTCCTGCCCAGGTACTGCCTCTTAACTTCCAACTGACAGTAGCACTGCATCAGATTTTTAAGTACCTGTTGTGGCATGATTTTACCCATGAGTACCCAAGCAAAACCCATGTGGGGAGAGAAAATTTACTAGGAGATTAAAATGACATGCTAAAGGAAACTCTTGGTCACTTTGGCCCATACTGACCAGTTCTAATTGTAACTTGTTTTTATAGCTTTTATGGTCAATGGGCTTTGCCTATCATTATCCTGTTTTCCAGAGTCTTGGAGTCTTTGGAAACTTTGGTCTGCATAAAGGTCATAAAGGCCCCCTTTTTGTACAGGTCAGACTGGGTCCAGATAACTTGTATTTTTATCAGTGGGACAGTCTTTGGGCATGCATTCCTGAGCCTAGTCCTGAGGATAGCAGATTGTTTGACAAGTAATGTAACACATCTCATTGACTTAAGCCATACATGGCCAGAATGGCCTTGGGTAAATTGCTTCTTAAGAGAAAACACATGGAAACCTAGCACATAGACTCAGTCTGTAGAACTGTCCCTTTAACTTCATGTTTCTACTGCTCATGTCTATCTGCTACTTATCACTATCCCTGAAAAAAAAATTGTATATGTTTAAAGTGTACTCCATTATGTTTTAAGATACGCACACATACACACAGACACAGACACACACACAGACACACATAATTACCACAATCAAGCTAAGTATCATACTCATTTACCTCATTGTGTGTGGGGAGGAGACGGTTGTAGCATGGTGATACTTTACATCTACTCTCCTAGCAAATTTCAAGTATATATTATTATTAACTATAGACACTATGCTACACATTAGGACTTCAGAACTTACTCATTTTCTGCTTGAAAGTTTGAAACCTTTGTTTAACACTTTCCCATTTTCTCTATCTCCACCCCTGGTAACTATCCCACTTTTTAAAACTATCCCTCTATTATTGGTTTTTGTAAGTTCTACTTTTTAAAATACCACTTATGATGGACATCATTGCTCTAGGTACATATATGACTGTACATATGGTGTGACTCTACATCATGCACAACCAGAGAAATGAAGTTGTGCTCCATTTGTGTACAAGGAATCAAAATACATTCTGCTGTCATGTATACTTAATTAGAATATAGAAATTAAAAATAAATAAATAAAATATCACTTCTAAGTGAGATCACGAAGTATGTCTTTCTTTGTCTGAGTCACTGCACTTAGCATCATGTTCTCCAGGTCCATCCATGTTTTTGCAAATGGCAAGAATTCCTTCCTTTCAAAGATTGAATGATACTTCATTATATATACATAGACCACACGTTCTTTATCTGTACATCCATCAATGGACACTTAGTTGTTTCCATATTTTGGCTATGATGGAAATACTACAATGAATATGAGACTGCAGATTGTCTTTTCAAGATGCCGTTTTCATTTCATTTGAAAATATACACATAGGAGTAAGATTGCTGGACCATAGGTAGTTCTAACTTTTTGAGGAACCTCCACATTTTTTTCCGCATAATAACTGTCCTGATATATATTCCCACCCCAAATTGTGCAGAGTTTCTCTGTCTTCACACTCTCACCAACACTTATTTTTTGGCTCTTTGCAGGCCAGCCTATTAATGGAGGGAGCACAAAGAGATGTCTCCAAAAGGGAAAAAGTGGACTTGAACTTGGCCCAGGTGGGTTCTTTTCAGGGAAAATCAGAGAGTAAAGGACTGACAGAGATGCACTCAGTAAAAGGAAGCAATAGGGCAGTATATGTAATTCAAAGGAAGAGGGAGTGCGGATGCCCAAGAGTGAGATACATTATTTGGGGTGTGGGGTTTTTCTTTCAAAGGAAACTATCTGAGGGGTGGAGATGGGAAAGTATGTGGGAAGGATGTCAGCCTGGTAAACTCAGTTCTTAGATCGTGAAATCTGTGGTGGTCTGATCTTCTTCCAGGATCTTCAGGTTGACTTTGTCTCTTCTATCTAGATAACATCTGGGTGCACCTATGTTATAGGGTTCTTAAAATACATCTCTCTTAATCTCAAAGTACATTGTGTAGGCTAAGAGTACATGTAAGATTTAATCAAAACAAGTCCATTTTTATCAATGAATGATTTTATAGTAACTCTAAGATTTGTAGATTTCTCAGAAATTTGGCAGTGACAGGTCTAGAGGTTAAAAACAGATCTGGGTAGGAAGTCTCATCATGGGGCTTTTAGATGTACAGTTAGTCTCTTTTTTCTTTCCCTTTTGTCTCCTTCCTGTTCCTATTTCTCCTGCCCTGCCTTAATCCTAACAGGTGTAAAGTAGCAATCTCATTATGTCTTTGATGTGCTTCTCTCTGATGGCTAGTGATGTAGAGCAACTATACACCTACCTGTCGGCCTTGGTCTGTTTTCTTCAGGAAATATCCATTCAGGCTCTCTGCCCATTTGCAATCAGGCTATTTGTTTGTTTTGTGCTACTGAGCGTATGAGTTTCTTATACATTTGGGATATTAACCCCCCTCATCCAGTATATGTCTTGCAAATATTTTCATCCTTCCTTAGTTTGCCATTTCTTTCTGTTGATCATTTTCTTTGCTGTTCATGTTCGATGCAGTTTCTTTATTTTTGCTTTGTTGCCTATGCTTTTGGTATATCCAAAATATAATCATCCAGATGAAAGTCATAAAGTTTTTCCCCTAGGTTTTCTTCTTGGAGTTTTATGATTTCAGGTCTTATGTTTAAGTCTTTTCATCCACTTTGAGTTGATTTTTCTGTATGGTGTAAGACAAGCTTCTAATTTTATTTTTTTGCAAATGAATATCCAGTTGTCTCAATACTTTATTGGAGAGATTTTTTCCATCAATATTGTACATTCGTGACACTTTTGTGCTTGACTATCTTGAAAACGTCAATTTCGAGGAGGTTCCAAGATGGTGGCCTAGATGGTCTACTCTGTGCTAGGCTCCCCGGGACCAACGCTGGAAGTGGTGGAGGTGCTGCTTTCCAGCCAGCTTCTTGGCATCATTCAGCGGCTCAACATCATCCGTAGGAGTTTCGCTCACATGTGTGTGTGCAGGACCACGGGGAGACAATAGTAGCCGCGGGCAGCGTGACTTTGGCGCCGACCACGGAGCACAGTTGCGGCCTGGGACTCAGCCCAGGGCTCAGGCTCTCTGGGACTGAGGCTGGAAGGAGTGGAGTTGCCGTTTTCCAACGAGCTTCTTGGCATCATTCTGCGGCTCACCGTCCCACCTGGAGGTAGTGGTAGCCGCGGCAGCGTGACTTCGGCGCCCACCCGCAGAGCGCAGTTGTGGCGGGGGCTCCGGCCCAGGGCTCCAGCCTGGAGTTTGCCCCGGGCAGGCTGGGGCTGCTTCCATACAGCGTGTTTGGCCCCAGCGAACACCCAGCAGCGCAAGACCTCTAGCAGTTGCTACTGTGGACGGATCATCTCCTGAGCAGACCCCCAGCTATTGTTCTTTGTGGACCGCCTTCTAACATGGCGGAACTTCCTACACACCAGGGGGCGTGGGTCAGCACCTGGGAGCAAACTTTGGCCACGGCGCAGCGCACGGTGGAACAGCAACTTCACCAGTGGCTCAGAGTTTCACTGGGACCAGCACCCAGGACACCAGCGGGGAAAGTCCAGCAAACAACAGACAACACCACCTACTGGAGGTGAAAGGAACCATACCTGTTTATTTACATTGAGACTTTTTACATTTTTTATGCTTATTTTTAATTCTATCCTTTATCTTCTCCTAATAGTTCTATTGTTTAATATTTTTGTTTTATTTCTCTGCTCTCTTCTTCTTTCCCTTCTTTATTTTTCTTCTTTTCTCTCTCACTCTTCTCCTACCCTCTAATCCCCAACAGTTGTGACATCAAATATCTGCTATACAGCAGGATATGGTAGATTGGGATTTCTGAACTGTATACTAGAGTGATATTATATAGTCTTATAAATTCCAAGTGCATATGTTTTATTTGTCTTGCTATCATCTCTCCTCGCCATATTCTTTTCCTCCTCATTACTGGTCTTCCCCAACTATATGTCGCTCTTTCTAGTAACAGCCAACTCCTCTTGGATTTTTTTTTATGCTCTCTAAGATTTAATAACCATATCCTCACTTCCTACTAACCCAACATTCTGTCCTACACTCCACCCTCAAGTTTCCCTAGCCCACCAAAAGATACTATAGACCCTTGTGCAAATTTATTGGTTACATAATAGATTGTAAAGGAACACATAATTGTTGTATATCATGACTAAACTATAAATGTATTTGGGAGCTGTTAGGAGCTACTTGGTTTGAAATCATATATTGCTTGTATTGAGATCAATCAATATCAATCTCCCCTTTAAAGGAGAGGTAACGAAACCCTTCAGGGAAACTATAACCATATAGGACTTAAAACTGTAACACCTTAGATCAGCAGAGCTAGAAGGAAAGACACACAAACATCATGAGAAAACAAGGGAAGAAAGTGACTCAAACAAACCAAGATACTACACTATTAGAATCCATGGTCTGTACAGCAGGAGGAATGACAAAACAGGAATTCAGGATGTACATAATTAAAATGTTCAGTGACTTAAAGAATGATATAAGAGAGCAAGCCCAGTCAGCAAAAGATCATTTCAATAAAGAGATACATAGGCAAATACAGGAAGTAAAAGATCACTTCAATAAAGAGATACATAGGCAAATACTGGAAGCGAAAGATCACTTCAATAAAGAGATAGAGATTCTGCAAAGTAACCAAACAGAAATCCTTGAAATGAAAGAAACAATAAACCAAATCAAAAATTCAATAGAAAGCATCACCAACAGATTAGACCACTTGGAAGACAGAATCTCAGATACTGAAGACAAAATATTTAACCTTGAGAATAGAGTTGACCACACAGTGAAGATGATAAGAAGCCATGAACAGAATATCCAAGAGCTTTGGGACAACATTAAAAGACCAAACTTGAGAATTATTGGGATAGAAGAAGGCATAGAACGCCAAACCAAAGGAATGAGCAACCTATTCAATGAAATAATATCAGAAAACTTTCCAAATATGATGAATGGGATAATCAAATTCAAGAGGCTTACAGGATACCAAATGTTCAAAATCACAACAGACCTACACCAAGGCACATCATAATGAAAATGCCTAACATTCAGAATAAGGAGAGAATCTTAAAAGCCACAAGAGAAAGGAATCAGATTACATATAGGGGGAAGCCAATTAGAATCATTGCAGACTTCTCAACCCAGACCCTGGGAGCAAGAAGATCATGGCAAAGCATATACCAAGTTCTAAAAGACAGTGGATGCCAACCAAGAATCTTATATCCAGCAAAATTAAGTTTTAGATTTGAAGATGAAATAAAAACCTTCCAAGATAAACAAAAATTAAAAGAATTCACAGCAAGAAAACTGGCACTATAGAACATTCTTGGTAAAATATTCCATGAGGAGGAAATCAAAAACAATAATAAAAACCTGCAGAGGGAGGATCTACATTAAAGGCCAAAGGAGAAAACTAGTCCAGTTAAAAACCAAAGAATAAACCAAAATGTCTGGAAATACAAACCATGTCTCCATAATAACATTGAATGTCAATGGCCTAAACTCAGCAATTAAGAGACACAGATTGGCAGATTGGATTTTTAAAAAAGACCCAAGAATATGCTGCCTCCAAGAGACTCATCTCATAGAAAGAGATACTCACAGATTGAAGGAGAAAGGATGGAAAAAAATTTATCACTCACATGGACTATGTAAACAAGCAGGAGTTTCCATCCTCATTTCAGATAAAGTAGACTTCAAACCAAAGTTAGTGAAAAGGGATAAAGAAGGTCATTTCATACTGCTCAAGGGAATCATACATCAACAAGACATAACAATCTTAAGTATCTATGCACCAAACAATAGGGCAGCCATGTTCGTCAAAGAAACCCTTCTCAAATTCAAAAACCAAATAGATCCCAACACAATAGTGTTGGGGGATTTTAACACAACTCCCTCACCACTGGACAGATCTTCCAAACAAAAACTAAACGAAGAATCTACAAGACTTAATAGAACAATCAATGGTCTAGACTTAACAGATATATATAGAATATTCCATCCATCAACAAGCAAATACACAGTTTTCTCAGCAGCTCATGGATCCTTCTCCAAAATAGATCATATGCTATGCCATAAAGCAAGTCTTAGCAAATACAAAAAAATAGAGATACTACCCTGCATTCTATCTGACCATAATGGACTGAAACTAGAAATTAATGACAGTTTTTAAAAAAGAAGCCACTACAACACCTGGAAACTCAATAATTTGCTATTGAACAATGCATGGGTAACAGAAGACATCAGGGAAGAGATAAAAAAAATTCTTGGAGGTAAATGAGAACTCTGATACAACATACCAAAATCTCTAGGACACTACGAAGGCAGTGCTAAGAGGAAAGTTCATTGCATTAAGCTCATATATTGAAAGAACTAAAAGTCAACAAATCAATGACTTGACACTACAACTCAAAGCCCTAGAAAAAGAAGAACAAAGTAACCCCAAAAGAAGTGGAATACATGAAATAATTAGAATCAGAGCTGAAATCAACGAAATTGAAACACAAGAAACAATTCAAAAAATTGATAAAACAAAAAGCTGGTTCTTCAAAAAAAATAAACAAAATTGACAAACCTTAGCCACCCTAACAAAAAGAAGGAGAGAGAAAACCCAAATTACCAAAATTTGTGATGAAAAAGGAAATATCACGACAGACCCTGCTGAAATACAGAGGATAATCAGAAACTATTTTGAAAACTTATATTCAGAAACTATTTTGAAAACTTATATTCCAGTAAATTAGAAAACCCTGAAGACACTGACAAATTCCTAGAGACATATGACCTACCCAAACTGAACCAGGAGGACAGATCAATTACAAGCAAGGAAATAGAAGAGGCCATCCAGAGCCTTCCAACCAAGAAAACCCCTGAACCAGATGGATTCTCAGCCAAGTTAAAGACCTACAAAGAAGAAATAACTCCAATACTCCTCAAATTATTCCACAAAATAGAAAGGGAAGGAACCCTTCCGAACTCATTCTATGAGGCTAGTATCACCTTTATTCCAAAACCAGACAGAGACACGTCAAAAAAGGAAATTTTCAGACCAATATCCCTGATGAATATAGAAGCAAAAATTCTTAATAAAATTTTGGCAAATCGCATACAAAAGCATATTAAAAAAATAGTGCATCACGATCAAGTGGAGTTCATTCCAGGGATGCAAGGTTGGTTCAACATATGGAAATCAATACATGTAATCCATCACATCAATAGACTTAAAAATAAAAATCACATGATTCTATCAATTGACGCAGAGAAAGCATTTGACAAAATACAACACCCCTTCATGTTCAAAACACTAGAGAAACTAGGGATAGTAGGAACATACCTCAACATTATTAAAGCAATATATTCTAAGCCCAAGGCCAACATCATCCTAAATGGAGAAAAATTGGAAGCATTCCTTCTAAAAACTGGAACAAGACAGGAATGCCCTCTCTCACCACTCTTATTCAATATAGTCCCTGAAACTTTAGCCAGAGCAATCAGACAGACGAAAGAAATTAAAGGGATACAAATAGGGAAAGAAAAACTCAAACTATCATTATTTGCAGACAACATGATTCTATACTTAGAGGACCCAAAAAGTTCCACCAGAAAACTTCTAGAACTGATAAATGAATTCAGTAAAATTGCAGGATATAAAATCAATATACATAAATCAAATGCATTTCTATACATTAGCAACGAATCCTCTGAAAAAGAAATTAGAAAAACTACTCCATTCGCAATAACCTCCCAAAAAATAAAATACTTGGGAATCAATCTAACAAGAGAGGTGAAAGACCTCTACAATGAAAATTACAAGACACTAAAGAAAGAAATTGAAGAAGATCTTAGAAGACGGAAAGACCTACCATGTTCCTAGATAGGCAGAATCAATATTATTAAAATGGCCATACTACCCAAAGCACTATACAGATTCAATGCAATCCCAATTAAAATCCCAAAGGCCTTTCTTATAGAAATAGAAAAGGCAATCATGAAATTCATTTGGAAAAATAAGAGACAGAGAATAGCCAAAGCTATCCTGAGCAAGAAGAGTGAAGCAGGAGGCATCACAATACCAAACCTTAAACTTTACTACAAAGCAATAGTAACAAAAACGGCATGGTACTGGCACCAAAACAGACATGTAGACCAATGGTACAGAATAGAAGACACAGAGAGTAATGCACATAAATTCAGCTATCTCATACTAGACAAAGGTACCAAAAACATACATTGGAGAAAAGATAGCCTTTTCAACAAATGGTGCTGGGAAAACTGAAAATCCATATGCAGTAAAATGAAACTAAACCCCTATCTCTCACCATGCACAAAACTCAACTCAAAGTGGATCAAGGACCTAGGAATTAGACCAGAGACCCTGCATCTAACTGAGGAGAAAGTAGGACCAAATCTTCACCATGTGGGATTAGGCCCTGAATTCCTTAACAAGACACCTATAGCACAAGAAATAAAAGCAAGAATCAATAAATGGGATGGACTTAAACTAAAAAGCTTCTTCTCAGCAAGAGAAACTATCAATGAGGTGAACAGAGAACCTACATTCTGGGAGCAAATTTTTGCCACACGCACGTCAGATAGAGCACTGATCTCCAGGATATACAAAGAACTCAAAAAACTTAACACCAAAAAATCAAACAACCCAATCAATAAATCGGCTAAGGAGCTGAATAGAAACCTCTCAGAAGAAGATATACAATCAATAAACAAATATATGAAGAAATGTTCAACGTCTCTAGCCATTAGAGAAATGCAAATCAAAACTACCCTCAGATTTCATCTCACCCCAGTCAGAATGGCAGCTATCCAAAATACCAGCAACAATAAGTGCTGGCGAGGATGTGGAGAAAAAGGTACACTTAAACATTGCTGGTGGGATTGCAAATTGGTGCAACCAAT
>PVHX01016693.1:0-20142 GCA_004024805.1 Geosciurus inauris
TAACAGCAGAGGCCTGCTCTCCAGACACCATTTATACATTGACAAATTATAGTTGTATATATTTATGGGGCAGAGAGTGACGTTATGATTTTTAATACGATACGGAATTATTAAATCAAGTTAACATATATCATCTCAAATATTTAACTGTTTTGTGATAAGAACATTTGGATTTTATTCTCTTAATGAATTTGAAATGTACAGTACTCAAGTACTGGCTATATTCTCCAGGCTGTAAAATAGATCTAAAAAGAAAAAACTTATTCATACATGTGCCCTTTGACCCCACTCCCCCACCCCCTCACCTCCTGCCCCTGGCAACCACCACCCTACCATCTGCTTCTCTGAGCTCAATTGTTTTAGATTCCATGTTGTTACCATGATAAAATCCCTGAGAAAATCAACTTAGAGAATGGAAGATTTATTTTGGTTCACTGTTTCAGAGATTTCAGTGAAATCTAGTTGGTTATCTCCATTGTTTTTGGGCCTGTTGCGAGGCAGGACTTCATGGTAGAAGACCATGGCAAGACAGAACTGTTCCCTCCATGGCAGTCGGGAAGCAGAGACAGAGATGGATGGTGCGGGGCAAGATAAACCCTACCAGGGCACACTCCCCACACCTACTTCCTCCAACTAAGCCTCACCTCCCAAGTTTCTACCACCTCCCAATAATGCTATCATGAGGTGAGAACCCTCATGATCCTATCACTTCTCAAGAGCCTCATCTCAGAACTGCTGCACTGAGAACCGAGTCTTCAACGCGTGAGACTCTGGGGTTGTTCCAGAACCAACACATAAGTGAGGACCTGCCCTGACTTATTTTGCTTATTTCATAAGTTTCCAATTCATCCTTGTTATCACAAATAACAGAATTTCTTCTTTTTTTTTTAAGGCTTCCGTTGTGTATATGAACCACATTTTCTTTATCTCTTCTTCCACTTGTGGACACTGAGTTTAACTCCATACTTTAGCACTGCACATAAGGCTGTGGTGGACAGGGGAGTACAGATGTCTCTTCGACACACTGATTTCAAATCTTTTAGGTAAATATCCAGGAGTGGGATTGCTGGATTATATAGTGATTCTATTTTTGGTTTTTGGAAGAACCTCTTTATTTTTTTTAAAATTTTTAGTTGTAGATGGACACAATATCTTTATCTTATTTATTTTTATGTGGTGCTGAGGATCGAACCCAGTGCCTCACCCATGCAAGGCAAGTGCTCTACCACTGAGCCACAGTCCCAGCCCGGAAGAACCTCTTTATTGTCTTTCATAGTGGCTATGCCAATTTACATTCTTACCAACAGAGTATAAGGGTTCCCTTTTCTTCACATAAATAATGCTTTGTAACAAAGTTCCTGTCTGAGCCTCTCGCCATACTATTTCTAGTTCCCCCAAACTGCTACCTCGTCTTTCCTCTCCAGCCTTTGCCTGGAAGATCCTCTTTCATCCTCCTTAGTTTGCAGGACTGCTCATCCTTCAAGACTCAGTTCAAGCATCACCTCCAGGAAGCCCTCCTGATTTCCTCCTCAAGCAGCGTTAGTCTTCTTCTCCAGGTTCCCACAGCCTCTGTGCATTCCTCACTCGCAATCTTGGCCTGTGATGGCCTGTGGACACTTTTATAGAAAGGACTGTTTCTCCTGTCTCTCTACATGCTGTGCTCGGGACATGGGAGGGTCAGCCAATTGAACAACGTGGCTTCTGCCTGGCTGGGATCTCCCACTGTACATGCAGTAAGTACCCAGCCACACTAAGGCCTCCATGCATGTGAAGGTGCTGGTGCATTGAAAACACAAAGACACCCATCAACTCCCATGAGACTGGCTGTCCCTGGCTAGCTTTGCCCTCTTTGCAGACAAATAGATAATCATTGCTCCTCATCCCTCACCCTGTGCAGGCAAATTGCTCTCTTCCCTCCTCTGGGCCCACCTCTGTCCCAAACCTCCAGCCTATTTCCCTGAGTGTAGAGGAGGGTCAGGGTAAGGAGCCCTTGTGAAAGCTGCCCCTGCACCTGTCAGAGCTGACAGAGGTCTGTTCCTATCAGTGATAGCAACCTGGCCTTGGCCGCAGACTCTCCTGGCTCTGAGCCTGCTGTGTGACATCTGGCAGGTCGCCCAACCTCTCTTGGCCTCAGTCTTCTCATATGTAAAGTGAGCTGAACAGTAAGTAACTTGCAAGGTAGTTGTGAGAATTTAATGAGGTAATAAGTGAAGCACTTGGCACAATGCCTTGTACTTAATAGATGAACAAAGAAATGCTTCACAGTTACTAAAGGGGATGCAATGTCACAAGAAATGTGACCGATGGTCCCAAATTATCCTTGCTCATGACTTGTTCTCCACAGCACATTGGGGGATCCTCGAGGGCCATGATGATGTCCTATTCTTGTGTGACTCTGTACCAGCTCAGTGCAGGCAGACAGGAGGTTGCAGGGAGAGTTCACTGATGGAAGGAAGAAGTAGAGAGGTGCTGTCACCTGCTGAGCTGAGGGGGAAGACAGTGCAAATGTGACCACTTTCAGGTGTGTGGACTCGCTGGCCACCATCTTAGCAGAACTGCCTTATTAAAGCAAAAAGCTCTCTGTGGAAAGATATCCTGCCCCTAAGGAATGCGCCCATAACCTGGACAGTGTACTTAAGGCAAGAAAAAGCAGAGGAGGAGCAGGAGAAAAGAGAAGCACTTGGAAGTTCCTTAAAATAGGAGTGGAGCTGGGCGTAGTGGCGCACACCCGTAATCCCAGCACTCTGGGAGGCTGAGGCAGGAAGGTCGCGAGTTCAAAGCCAGCCTCAGCAACGGCGAGGCGCTAAGCAACTCAGTGAGACCCTGTCTCTACATAAAACACAAAATAGGGCTGGGGATGTGGCTCAGTGGTTGAGTACCCCTGGGTTCAATCCCCAGTACCAAAAAAAAAAATAAAAAATAAAAAGGAGAGGACCAGTTGTGAAATGTTGGGGAGATGCAAGAGCCAGGCTGTAAAGTCAAGGAAAGGCCTCCAGTTGAGTTTTGGAGGAAGTGAGTTCTGGAGCAGGAATACAACCACAAGAGCAGTGTGTTGGGGAACAGAACACAGGAGAGAAGAGCGGATGGGAAGTGTGATTCCAGACAAGCCCAAGAAAGCCCCTAGTGGGGCATGAATCCCTGGTTACTGGGCAGGGGACGGGGAGGGTGTGAGAGGACACTACCTAGAGCCAGGAAAGCCTGAGGGTTTGGGGCTACAGAGATAGGAGCAGGGGTCAAGGTAAAGACCCTTCCCCATATAGCCACTTGCTAACGACTGTACCCATTTCTGGGAGTGAACGCATGGCTCCCTGACAGATTGTGCATCCACCAAAGCTCCAGCATGAGAGCCAGATAACTTCCCCCCGGCCCTGGATGTGGGCAGGGAAAGGGAAGCTGCCTGCTTCAGGCCCCCAGCCTCTGGTGCTATCCTGACTGAGGTCATGGGTGAGGGAAGACCTTCCAGAGCAGGGGCTGCAGGGGGCCCAGCAGAGCTGGGGACTGGCAGGAGCAGGGAGGTGCAGGGAAGCTGTGACAGCTCTCCAGTTTTCACAGCCACCAACTCAGTGAGTGGAGCAGTTTCTGGGTAGGAGGAAAAAAAGCAGTGTGATTTGACCTGATCAAGAAACCTATTCCTGGGCTGAGACTGTGGCTCAGTGGCAGAGCGCTTGCCTCGCACGTGTGAGGCTCTGGGTTTGATCCTCAGCAACACATAAAAATAAATAAACAAAATAAAGACACTGTGTCCATGTGTAAATAAAAAATATTAAAAAAAAAAAGAAACTATTCCTGAGCTTCACAGGGCACAGTGGGGTGGAGGCCAGCAGGCTAATGGAAGGATGGGGATGATGGGCTCTTTTCCCTGCCACGACCAAGCCCTAAGTCCTGGCGCCAGGGGCAACCTCACTCCTCCATGCTCTCCCCAAGCACAGAATCCAGAATTATGTCCTGACCTGTTCTTTCTTCCATCTTGTATGCAGTGACTCAGGTGAAAAAACCTGGCCCTCGCCTATGAATAACTCAATTGCAAGAAGCCCAAAAGATCATGATTTATGATCACGAATTAAAAATGCATCACTCCACGATATGGAAAGATCTCCAGGATCTCCGAGTGAAAAGACCAGGGTATGATGAACCCTTCTTTTGCGAGGAACACAAATATATGCTACATTTGGGTGGGTGGGGAGTAAGAATACTTTCTTGTATCTACATCAAGAAATGCTGAAAAAGATATGCAAGGAGTGAATACAAGTGGCTATCTATCTACTGGGGACTAAGAAAGAGGATGTATGGAAACTGGTCGTGGTGGTGCACACGGTAATCCCAGTGGCTCGGGAGGCTGAAGCAGGAGAATCGTGAGTTCAAATTCAGCCTTAGCAATTTATCAAGTCCCTAAGCAACTCAGTGAGATCCTGTCTCTTAATAAAGCATAAAAAAGGGCTGGCATGTGGTTCAATGGTTAAGCACCCCTGGGTTCAATCCCTGGTACCAAAAAAAAAAAAAAAAAAAAAAATGTGTATAGGACTCCTTCCTCTGTGCTCTCCCCAAGCACAAGAGAGTTTCTAATATATCTTCTTGTTTTGATTTGTGAACCATAGGAATGAATTTTAAAAATTTTATTATTCTAAATGGCATGGCACAAAGGTCCACTCATGGTTCTCAATGTTGATGTAAAGATAGAAAAATAGGGGCTGGGATTATGGCGCAGTGATAGCGTGTTCGCCTAGCATGCACAAGGCACTGGGTTCGATCCTCAGCACCACAAAAAAATAAAATAAAGATATTCTGTCATCTACAACTAAAAAATAAACATTTAGGGGCTGGGATTGTGGCGCAGTGGTAGCGTGCTCGCCTAGCACGCGTGAGGCACTGGGTTCGATCCTCAGCACCACATAAAAACAAAGATATTCTGTCCACCTAAAACTAAAAAATAAATAAATAAATATTTTTTTAAAAAAACATTAAAAAAAAAAAGATAGAAAAATATCCAGGACTCCGGTACTGCTAGGGCTCATGGGATTGGAAGACTATAGGATGGTGAGCCCTTCTGGGGGACTAGGGCTCTCATCTATCCATCTGCCCCTCTGTCAGCGAGCTCTGTTTACATTTGCTTCTGTCTGGGCTTCTCTTGCACTGTTTAACCTCACTGAAGACCCTTCTCTCCCCTCTTCAGCAGGGGCTGAGAGCGGAGACAGACACAAAGAAAAAGAGCTTGGGCAGGAAGACAATACTTGGCTTGCCCACTCACTCAGGCTACAATGATCAGGCTACAATGGGGACCCCTAGCCACAGGGCAGCAGATTGAAGGCTCTTGGGTGCCTGAGGAAGTAGAGGAGGTAGAGAGACAAACTGGACAGTTGGGTCAAGAGTTTGTCCTGACTTGCTGTGGGACCTGGCTTCCATGCTCAGTCTCACATTTGTGGAGCAGAGGGATTGGGCTAGCTGATACTCTGAGGTCACTTCAGTCCCTATATGGGGAAGAAACAAAGTGCCGTGAAAAGAGCATGGAGCTGTGATTTCGGGTTCACTTCCTCTACCAGAAAAGGACAGTGACATTGCCTGCAGATCACCTTGAAGGTGAACTAAACTCATGAGTGTCAAAGAGCCTGTGAACACCATGGGGGTAGACATGAGGGGACCACACAGGCCACCACTCTATAAAAGGCTCCCATGTCAGGATGACTATGGGGAGATGAGGCAGTGTGGCCTTGATGTGGGACCGAGACCCAGACTGGGACATCAGAGAGCTGGGCTTTGTCACTTGCCCACTGTGTGACCCTGCCACGGGTCCTTCCTCTCTAGGCCTCCACTTTTCATCTGTGGGCTAGAATGACAACATCTGCCTGCCGAGGTTGTAGTAGGAAATGAGAGGGTACGTGTGCGGGTGGCTGTGTATAACCACGGTGTGCTTTGTGGTGAGAATTAATGGGACCGTTCCCTGGCTCCTCAGCTCCTGTCTGGTTGTCCAAGCCAAAGGAGGAAGTACAGAGCTGCTAATTAAGCTCACGGACAAAGGCCCCTCCGGCACCCTGGGAGAAGTCCTAGCCACATGTTTACCTGGTCTTGATGATTCTGTAAAACTCACGGAAGTCAGAGACCACTGTCTCTTCCACTCCAACTTCTCGGTCCGGGTTTCACTTATGTTGAATAGCCATGGGAATTTTGGGGATCTGGCTAAGGGCAAGTTGAGTTGAAGATATGTTTATTTGACTTAGTGGGATATATTTATGTGGTTTTTAGTCCTTTCTGTGTAAAGGTAAATCATTGCTAGCTGTTCTGGTTTAGGAATGGCTTCCAGGAATAATAATCCCATCCACCAATACCCACTATGCTCACTTGCCCATCGCCACGACACAGTGGCTCAGGCCAGAGGCCATATTGAAATATGAATGTGTCCATGTCCCACACTGGCAATTTGTAGGGTAGAAACAAGGTTTGAAATGTGCAGAGGCAGAGCTAGTCTGTGGAAAATTCTCCCACTATCAGAACATAGGACTCATCTCTCATGGATGCCCTGTCAAAATGGAAGGTCTCTCCTGTCAAGAATGTATGCAGCTCCGGGCACAGTGGTGAATGCCTGTAATCCCAGTGGCTCAGGAGGCTGAGGCAGGAGAATCGTGAGTTCAAAGCCAGCCTCAGCAAAATGAGTCCCAGCAACTCAGTGAGACCCTGTCTCTAAATAAAATACAAAATAGGGCTGGGGATGGGGCTCAGTGGTCAAGTGCCCCTGGGTTCAATCCCTGGCACTCCCCTACCCCAAGAAAAAGAATGTATGCAACAATGCATTATATGCACCACACATTTTGGTTTTATAAAATGGGATTCAGGTGAAATGAAAGTCATCAGAGTTGCAGGGCTTTAGTATGAGAGGAGTCCCACAGAGAGGGCATACTTCTGTGTGTGTGGGGTGGGATGCTTTGTGTATCCCAATATCGGGAGCCACATCTTGGTGTTGCTGATGCATCTTGCCCTGATGAGGTCTGGGAGTTCCAGATGAAATGGCACATGAAATCACCACCACCACAGAGAGACAGCCTGGAGAAACAAGTGTTCTAGTGACAAAACTCCCACATGTTCTCATCAATAAGTACAGTGTATGTAACATAAGAGTAATTTTATTATACAATTATGTGGCTCAAAGCAATGTAGGAGCAATTTAGGAATGCATCTGAATTGCTATGGCTAATGAGTGCCATCAATTCAGAGTATTTAAGATTGGTCCTTCACACAAGAAACCTTGAAACACCCTGAAACTTTACAGCTCATGTATAAAAGAAATTGGTTAAAGGTTTTTCTCCAATTTGACAACAATCCTAAAAGTATGTGTGACTTTACCAATAAGTCACTATTGTAGTCTGGATCTGGAAGGTCCCTAAAAGTTCATGTGTTTAAAGCTTTGTCCCAGTGTGGCAAGGTCCAGAGGCGGGGATTTTAGAAAATCACTGGATCATGAGGGTTGGAACCTTATCAGTGGATTTATCCGTTTGGTGGATTAATAATTTGAACGGACTACTGAGTAGTAACTGTAGGCAGGTGGGGCATGGTTGGAGGAAGAGATCGCTGGTGGTGTGACCTTGGGGACTATATCTATCCCTATCCTCTCTTCTCTGTGCCCCCGCCCCTGGCTTCCAGGCTGCTGTGGGCAGAACAGCTTTCCTCCACCATGCCCTTCCACTATGATGCTTCTTCAGTGGAGTTCACCAATCATGGACTGAGACCTCTGAAACTGGTCCCAAATAAACTTTTTCTCCTCTAAGTTGTTCTTGTCAGGTATTTTGGTCATAGCAACTAAAAGTTGACTCATACAGTCATAACACTGAAAGAAGCTTTTCTAAACCATCATTAATAAAATAACAAATGAGTTAACCATACTAGAGGAAGCAATGAATTATCTTTCCATTCTCTTTATAGGAATGGTGGCATAAAAGTACTGTCATAGAAAGAAGTAACCAAAAGGTATATAGCCAGAATTAAGAGGGGAAAAAATCTATTACAGGGTGTGTTAGGCACTTGATAAAAATATAATGCTGATAGTGGAATGAATTGGACATAACTTTCATGTTTATAAATGAATAAATGGCCAGTGAAACTTCACATCATGTTCAACCCCAAGAATGAGATCCTAATTAGAATAAATTGTATTCCATGTATGTAAAATATATCAAAATACACTCTACTGTCATGTATATCTTAAAAGAACAAATAAAACAATATATAATGCTAATTTTACAGTATTTGTAGTGTGGCAGGTTTTCTTATTTGTGGCTTGTTTTGATTTCTTTTCTAAGTGTTGTGTTGTGCCTGATTTTGTATTTATGATTTTTATGACTTTGCTTAAGGAAGACCTCTGAATCGTACAAGCTTTGGGCCTTACAAAACTTGGGTGCTGCTCCCTGCAGAGCGGCTCTGACTCACCACTCACAAGAGACTCCTCTGGTGCCTGATCCCTTTCGCTCTGTGTCCTGCCACTTGGGCCTCCTGAGGATGAGACCCTGCACCCTTCACCAGAGGACACAGCTGGCACCGTGCACACCGGGGAACAGTGGGGGGCACCAGGCATCTTCCGAAAGAAATGAGCCTGGCCCTGTCACCCTAGCCTCCCACACAAGCCTGCTTCCCCGGGCACACCTCACTGCTGTCTCACCCCTGGCTGCTCAGCACTTCCAGGACGAGATGGTGTCACTGAAGACTGGTCTGGATCTGGTTTTATTTGACATTCAAATATGGGATTTAAAGAATTTCCTTTCAGGAGGCTAGGGATGTATGTAGCTCAGGGGTAGCACACATGTCTCACATGTGTGAGGCCCTGGGTTCAATCCCCAGCACCACAAAAATAAATAAATAAAATTTAAAAAATTTTCCTTTCAGAATAAATTGAATAAATAGGAAAGCAATTTTGTATTTGGTCACTATAGTCAATTCTCTAATGTTTTCTGTTGTCTTGTTGGTTCTCTAGAAATTTCTAGGAAGACTTCTTTCTCTAAAGAGAAAAACGTTTCACTCAAGGAAGTTCTTTACATTTTCTCTGTGGTTGTTTTTAATGCACTGTACACTCTGGACCCACAGATATAGCTCCCCCTTTGCCAAAAGCATCTGCATATGGCAATTTTGTGCCCCCTTCAGTTGATATTTTTTATATAATATTCTAGATGCTATAGAACTTAGTTTGTCAAATTCAATATAAGCTCAAGTTCTGTTACCTGTCTTTTAATAATGCAGATGCTGTCAAGTCAAATAAAGATCAGTGGATGTTTTTACTTAAAAAAAAGAGGGGGGGGGCTGGGATTGTAGCTCAGTGGTAGAGCGCTTGCCTCGCATGCGTGAGGCCCTGGGTTCGATTCTCAGCACCACATACAAAGCAATAAAATAAAGACATTGTGTCCATCTACAACAAAAAATTAAAAAAAATAAAAAAATAAAAAAAAAGAGGGCTGTGGATGTAGTCCAGTGGTAGAGCCCCAGTCTAGCATGCATGAGGCCTTCGGTTCAATCCCCAGCACCACAAAAAAAAAAAAAAAAAGGCTTTTGTAGGAACAGAAGCACATCATCAGCAAATAGACATGTAGTCCTTTTCAATATTTATACTTTCGTATCATCCAAGAGGCTTCGTTTTGCAAACAGCAGAAACCAACTCCAGACTTAAACAACTCTAATACTTAAACTAGTGCTAGAAGTTGGCTGAGATAGCCACACTCCGGGCAGCCAAAGCCCTGAGTCGGCCTAACAGCTTAGCCTGCTCTCCACGCTCACGGTGTCATAAAACAGTGGCAGTCTAATACGTGGAAGTATGCCCACCTCTTTTCTCAGTTACTCTATACCGCTCCCAGGGGTTCTGGGTAAGGTCCATTTCCTCTCTCATTCTGTCCCAATTTTGTATCAATAATTTGCAAACAATATATGCCATAGTTGGTTAAAAGGGAAAACAAGAGAAATTCATTAAAATAATGAATGGAGGAATTTTGGTCAAAGGGGAGGGAGGAGGAGGGAGCATGGGGGCAAGAAAGATGGTGGAATGAGATGGACATCATAGCCCTAGCTTCATGTATGACTGCATATATGTTGTGATTCTACATCACATACAACCAGAGAAATGAAAAGTTGGCTCCATTTGTATACAATGAATCAAAATGCACTCTGCTATCATGTATACCTAAGTAGAATAAATAAACTAATATATATATTTGTTTATATGGACTATATATATATATAAAACTATATATATGAAACTATGTACATGCAGTAAGGAGAACGCAGAGCTCTGTGGCTTGGCTTGGCTAGGATGTGTGGCCGTCCTGCTCATTGTTCATTCCACATTCCCTTTGCCTTTGGTGGACTCTTTGGTTGGCAAGGGTTCTTTCCTTTTCTTTTTAAATTTTTTTTAGTTGTTGATTGACCTTTATTTCTTCATTTATATGCAGTGCTGAGGACTGAACCCAGTGCCTCCCACATACGAGGCAAGCACTCTACCACTGAGCCACAATCCCAGCCCCATCTTTTCTTTTTTTTTAAATTATTTGTACTTTTTAGTTATACATGGCAGTAGAATATATTTTGACATATCATACATACATGGAGTATAACTTCCATTCTTGTGGTTGTACATGATGTGGAGTTACACTGGTTGTGTATTCGTATATGAGCACAGGAAAGTTATGTCTGATTCATTCTACTGTCTCTCCCATTCCCATTCCCCCTCCTTTCCTCCACTCCCCCCTGGTCCAATCTGGTGAACCTCCAGTCCTCCCCTCCACCTATTGTGAGTCAGCATCTGCATATCAGAGAAAACATTGGGCCTTTGATTTTTAGGATTGGCTTATGTCACTTAGCGTGATAACCTCCAGTTCCATTACTTACCAGCAAATACCATAATTTCATTCTTCTTTACAGCTGAGTAATATTCCATTGTGTATGTGTGTGTGTATAGATATATATATATACCCCCCACATTTTCTTTATCCATTCATCTGTTGAAGGGCATCTAAGTTGGTTCCATAGCTTAGCTATTATGAATTGAGCTGCTATAAACATTGATGTGGCTGCGTTACTATAGTATGCTGATTTTAAGTCATTTGAGTATATACTGAGGAGTAGGATAACTGGGTTAAATGGTGGTTCTATTCCAAGTTTTCTGAGGAATCTTCGTACTGTTTTCCAGAGTGCTTGCACCAATTTGCAGTCCCACCAGAAATGGATGAGTGTACCTTTTCCCCCACATCCTCGCCAACATTTACTGTTGCTTGTATTCTTGATAGTTGGCAGAAGTTCTTGACTGGTGGGTGGGCCTGGGCTCCCATTCCTGAAGCAGCTGAGCCTGGGGGTCTTGCCCAAGTATGTTTGTTGTGTGTTCCTTCCTGTTGACCATTGCACAGGGCTGGACTAGCAGGGTGGGCAGAGGGTTCTCGCGAGCCGACCTCATTCTTTTTGCCTTGTTGCGGTAGCCTCCCCGTTTCCCTCTGAGGGTCTAACTCAGCCAGTGGAGCTCTCTGCAGGGAGGGAAATGTTCCACATCTGCGCAGCCTGATACAGTAGCCAGTAATAGCCTCATGTGGGCACTGATCATTGAAATGTGGCTAGTGTGACTGAGGAACTGAACTTCTAATTCCATTTCATTTAAATTAACCCATTAAGTTCCAAATCTTCAATTCTGTGACTATTTCAGCCACATAGGTGCATTGGATAGGTTAATATTCGTTGCTCGATTTAAATTTTTATAGGTGTCCACACCTGAGATGATGGGACAAAATGAGTTAAACAGCCACAGGAGGCCATAGTTGTGGCAGCACTGGTTCCATCAGCCATTCCAGCCAGCGCCATGCCTGCCTTTGAGCCGCTTTATCTGGTGGCACGAAGAGCGTTTGCCCGGAGGTTGGCATATGCAAATGCCATTCAGTGGAGCCACCTTGTGTCCCCCTTTTAAAGCTCTGCTCCTTCAGATATCATACCTCTAAAGCAGCAGAGGTAGAGCTGTGGGAACAAAAAGTACATTTTTTGAAAGAGGCTTATTTGGCTTAATAGTGGAGGGCATGGGCCGGGGGTGCAGCTCAAGGGCAGGACACTGGCAAAAATCTCTTCCCATCTTCATGTTGTGCACAGTTTAAAATAAGATCATCAGTGCCTTGAGAGTTTGCCAGGTTTCACTTCTCAATCATTTAGGTATTTATGTGTTTCTGTGTTTAGATTGAGTAGTCTTCAATTTCTTCTGTGGTTATTGGACCATTCAGATTTTCTACCTCCTAGTGAGTCAAATGAGTAATTTACATATTTCTAGAAATGTATTCATGTTGTCCATAATACCTATTTTACCTAAGTTTCCAAAGTTTTCGGCATTGTGTTATGCATATTATTTGCTTATCATCTATTCAGTTTCCTCTGTCTCTGCCACTGTTCATCCCCTTTATCATTTCTAGTGGTATGTACTGGTATTTTCTTTTTTTTCTTAGTCTTGGCAGAGTCTAATCACATTTGGTTCAATCTTTGCTACTATAAATAAACAAATGAGTAAATGAAGGTCTAGTGCTTCATTCTCCAAAGTAAGTTCCCTAGCACTCTAATTCCATATGTTAAAATGGAGTAACAAAAAAAAAAAAAAAAAAAGAAAGAAAGAAAAAGGAAAAAAAAGTGTAGTGGTTCAGTAGGTTTTGAGTTAAATCAAAAATGTTCAAGTTCTAGCAGAAATAACACCAAATAACAGTATGTGGAACAGCAGAAACTCTCATACATTGCTAGGGGAAGTGTACATTCACACTTTGGAAAACAGTTTGGTAGTTTGCACAAATCTACAAATTCTGTTCTTAGGCACACCTGCCCGGGAAGAATGTGAAACATGTTCCCAAAAGATGAATACATGAGTGTTCTTAGGAAGCTTGTTCATAGCCCAAATTGGGGAAATTTAAATATTTACCAGCAGGAAAACAGATAAACTGTAATAAATATATTATGGCAATGGAATACTCCCAAATTAAAAAATAATGAACTAAGCACGGTGGCACATGCCTGTAATCCCAGTGACTCAGGAGGCTGAGGCAGGAGGATCACAAGTTCAAGGCCAGCCTCAGCAATTTAGTGAGGCCCTGAGCAACTTAGTGAGACTCTGTCTCAAAATAAAAAAGGCAAAGGGCTGGGGATGTAGCTCAGTGATAAACTGCCCCTGGGTTAAGTCCCCAGTACCCTCCAAAAATAATAATAATGAACTATTGACATATTGAACTATTGACGCATGGATGAATTTTCCAGATATTCTGGGAACAGAAGCCAGACATCAAGAGCACGTACCGTATGGGAAGCAATTTATATGAAGCTTTACAACAGGCAAAACTAGTCCATTTAGAAGTCATAAAGTACTTGTCTCTAGGGTGGAGTGAGGGCAAAGAGGTATGAGGGGACTTTCTGGGGTGATGAAAACGTTCTGTATCTTGATGCAGAGGTGAGTTCTGAGGGTGTAATCTTTTGCCAAAATTTGTTCCACTGAACACTTAAGACCTATAATGGCACTGACTGTAAATTATATAGTAAAAGTTACTGCAAGTCTTCTGAGAGCCTTTACCAGCTAAGATGTATCATGAATGTCAAAAAGGAGGCTGTGGCACCCAGGGTTTCCTGACCTGATTTGAGCCTGATTTGTGGGTGTGGGCAGGTGGTGTCCCCTTCCAAGGGTGTAGACTGGGGGCAACGACTGTGGGGGCAGGAGCCGCAGGACTCCTTGTTCAAACCCTAGGTGTCATGTACGTCTGCTCCAAGAGACTTGGGGTGGGGGCGGCCCGTCTGCGGGCGCTGCTCCAGGGGAGTCCAGGCCCGTCACCAGTTTCCCACGCCTACTCCTCCAGCCCCTGCTAGTAGACTTGAGAGCACTGTGTAGGCTGGGCTGGGAGAAGCTGCCCTTGGAGGCCAAGGTCCTTCTCTGCTTCCCCCCTTGCCTATTGTGGGGTCCTGTGTGGGCTGCCCTCTCTCTCACGGAATCAGCATGCAGTCTCAACCCAGTAAAGCCTGGGGACAAAGGCTCAGAGGCTCAGCTCCTAAGCCTCTCCAGCCCCTCTGCTCAGCCCTGCTGCAGATCGGGGGAGCTCCCTGGGGTCCTGTGGGGAAACTGTCGGTCTGGGTGGCCCGGGTGGGTCTGGGCCATGGCGCCTGGATGGACTTCTCCTTTCACTTGTTCTCATCTGCTTCTCAGCTCCTGGCGATCCATCAAATGACTGCTTTATCAAGGACACTCTTTTGTTTTCCAACACTGCCAAAGAGATGGTCTTATTTTTCTTTCTTCTGTCATTGTAATTGGGCACAGCGGGCAAATTTATGAATGAATCAGGGTGAGCGAGGGTGTGTGTGAGAGAAAGGGGGAGAGAGAGAGAAAGAGAGAGAGAGAGAACGGATGTCTGTGCAGCCTGAGCCCAGGAGAGCGGAAGGGGCTGGATGAGGGGCCTGGGGGTTGGTGGGCGGCCAGGCAGGCAGTTGACAATCCTCCCCATGAAAGGTCCTTGCTGCATGCAGGAATGACATTGCCGGGTAGTGGGGCTGACAGATGCTTCGTGGGAGATTAGGAAATAAGTCTGCATCTCCCCTGGGCCCTGATACCATCAGCGGTTAAGAGGCCTGTCTGATTTCATTACAAATCTCCTGTTCCCAGGGCTTAGAGCTCAGCCTCCAGGCTCACAGGTGTGGGAGGACAGCGGGCCACAGCAAGGGCATTTTGCTTTTAATTGTGGCCATTAATCTGGAACCAACAGCTGGTCTATCCTGCAGTAGAAGGGGTGGCGGTGGCAAGAAGCCTATCAATTGGGAACTGGTTGATCCTGCTCTGTGCTCACAAGGAAGTGGGTGATGGAGGGAGGTGGTTTACTCCTGCTTTTCAGGATCTGCTTTCCTGGCTTTCTCGGAAGGTTCTAGTACTTCTTCTTCCCTGGATTTTGTAAGAGTCTTCTCAAGCAGGCAGGTAACCAGCTCTCAGACCATGCAAATTTTGCTTTCTCAGGGTCAGGGTCATGGTGCTGTGTGGTGGTACTTTGTCTAGTGCCAGCCCCTGCCCTGAAGTCAGAGTATGTCCTCCTAAGGTGGCCTGACCTTCTGGGAAGCCAGGCACTGTTGACTTTACCTCCTAAATGTTTCCAGAATCTGCCCCTGTTCCATCTCTGAGCTTAATGAGACTTGTGCATTTCTCCACAGCAATGGGCTGAGCTGCCTCTGCCAGCCTTTCTTACCTGGTTCTCGGTCCCTAGATCTCCCCTCTGGACGCTACTCTGCTGCTGCAGCCAGAAGGGTCTTTCCTCCAGTGCAACCCCAAACATGCCCCACCTCTGCTGAGAGCCTCCTGTGGCTCCTACGCGTTTGCTAGGATGATCTCGGCTTTGCTGTACTATTGCCTCAGTCTGGAAAACCCCTCTCCATTTTGTTCACCTGGGAACTCCCTTTTATCTTCTGAAGCCCAGCGCAGACACACGTCCTCTCAGCAGGCTTCCCAGACTGCCCTTCCTCCCCACAGGCCCAAGGTAACACGCCTGGCCCCTCACTGCCTTCTGTATTGTGTGGGTCCCTCTGTTGTCAGCCAGTTTACACAGCCATCACTGTCACTTTTTGCAACCTTCTTGAGGACCGACCTTGGACTGACCTCTACCCTCACACCTAGCCCAGGGTCTGGCTTATGCCAGTGTTGGGTGACCTAAGATGAATTTGTTTCTAGTCAGTGACACAGCTGGGTGTGGGTGTTACTGCTCCAGGGCCATGCTGTGTGGTCTGGGGTGTGCCCATTCCCTCTCTGGGCTGAAGTTTCCACATCTCTACAACGAGGACACTGCCAGGATCTGCTTGCCTGCTCCAGGGTGGCCAGAAACTTAGGAGCCTGCCTTTCAGCTCAGCTGAGCAGGTGGGAACCAGCAGCTTTGTCCCCAAAGGCAATTAGCATACTTGGGAGACAAAGGGATGTTTGTGAACTTAAAATTCCTTTCTTTTCCCAAGAGAAATGGAGAAGCCTCATTAAGCTCAGGTGGGAGAACTGGGTCATGCCTGAGGAGGCCAAGGAGGGGCTCCACTTGGCTCTGTGAGTGAAGCAGCTATTAAATTTCACGCATAAGAAATAAGCTTCCCACATTTACCTGATCACTGTATTAGCACAAAAGATAAACTTAACCTACAGACCCATGACAAAAAGAAATAAGTCCACACTCACCTCCTAATTAAACGGAAAGAAGCCAGCTAGATCCAAGGACACCCGCCCCACTCAATTAATTAACATTTATTACAATCAGAAAACAATCTAATTCAATTAAAATATTTCCACAAAAGTAGTTTAACGACTTTCTCAAAAATAAAGTACATTGGACTGGAGTGTTTATTATGCCCAGGAAGTGTGACAGGAGCCGCTGAGACAGCCCTCAGGGGGGCGCCCGCTCACAGGGCAGGGCAGCAGGATGGGTGTTGTCCAGGCCAAGCCCCTGACAGAGGAGGAACGGGATGCTTTGGGACCCAGGGACCCTCTAATGAGCACACAGGCCTAGGGCTGGAACACAGGCTTCCAACTGCAGACCCTCTTCCTCCCTCAGCTCTCCTCAGCTGGGGATGGAAAGGATGGAGATCACCCAAGGAAGAAGGGCCAGCCCTGGACCCATTTCTGGGCAGGTAGGAGATGTTTAGCACAAGGTCTGTTAATAAGGATTTCTGAAATCCAGCTAGGGGGTACTTGAAAAGCTGGAGAAACTGCCATTCAAAAACTGTAAGCAGTGTTCTGACTCTCATGAGGTAGAGATTTGAAATCACCGTGCCTTTGTTCCATAAAAATCCCTCCAGGGGTGTTTAGTTGTCAACGCAGCAAGCAAATGCCCACTCAGAGTTTGTCCTTTGGAGCTAACAATATTTGAGCATTACTGGTTCCAGGTAGTCAACATTTGCTGGACTATGTCCTTTGATCCTGACGATGACCCCATGAGGAAGGAGTTCCCATCAAACCAGTATGCCTGAGGACTCACAGTTAGTTAGAGGTGGGCCCTGGGTCCAAACCTGGGGCAGCCTCCTGGGGCAGAGAGGCCCTGCACAAGCTCGGGATAAGTGAACCTGTGGAGAAGGGGTGCTCTGAGTTATTGGGCCTGGGTTCTCCTTCTGAAAAGCTCCCCACAAATCTGGCACTTCGACCTTGGAGATCTGAAATCCTTACAACCCACATGTCTATGGGGTCAGCCCTTGGCTGGTGCCCCAGCACAGTGGGAATTAAGTCCCTTTCCATCCCATTTAGTTGTTCTGACATTGAATAGATACTGTCACCAGCACTGAGGAAAAGCTTCACAAAGAGCTTTGTTTGTTACGCAGGAAGTGAGAAGCCAGCAATAGGCTCTTCATGAAAAAGGAACAGAGTGCACAACATGTAGGATCTAAAGGACATGCTAGCAGCGGTCACCTCTGGAGGGTGACCCAGTGGATCAGTTTTAGTGTCCAGATTGTCTACCATAAACAGACATTGCTTTTATAACCAGAAAGAGCTATTAAAATGGTTTTTTAGCCAGGCGTGGTGGCGCATGCCTATAATCCCAGTGGTTTGGGAGACTGAGGCAGGAGGATTGCAAGTTCAAAGCAGCCTCAGCAATTTAGTGAGAGACCCTGTCCCTGTCTCAAAATGAATAAAAAAAAAGGACTGGGGTTGTGGCTCATTGGTAGAGCACTTGCCTTGCATGTGTGAGGCACGAGGTTTGATCCTCAGCACCACATATAATAAATAAAATAAAGGTATTAAAAAAATAAAGGTATTGTGTTCATGTTCAAATTTTTTTAAAAATCAAAAAAATAATTTTATCAAAATGGATTCTACTGTCATGTATAATGTAAAAGAACCAAAAAAAAAAAAAAAAAAAAAAACCAGAGAGAAAAAAACCGCACTGGGGATGTGGCTCAGTGGTTAAGCAGCCCTGGGTTCAATCCCCAATATCAAAACAAAAAGAAAGAAAATAAAATGGTTTCCTAGATATGCCATCTCAGTTTTTCATTCCTCTCATTTCTAGGAAGGCTAAGCCTTTGGATTCTTGTGTGACTTGTCTCTTCTCTGTTTATTGGTGTCTTATGCTCCTAATGATTTGTAAAAGCTCTTCACAACTCAGGATTTTAACCCATGTCTGTTTTATTTGTTGAAATCGTTTTCTTGGTTATTTACTTTTCAGTTTGGTTTCTAATGTTTTCAGTGGGCTAAGGTTTATCTTTCGTCAAACCTATTGATCTTTCCCTTTCAGATGCCTCCTGTTGCTTTTTAGCTTAGAAGTCCTTTCTTGACAATAGATAAAACAGATATTGACTTAGCATTCTTTCTAGTTCTTAGAGTTTCTTTCCTTTTTTTCTTTCCTTTGTGGCACGAAATGCTTTTTTGGGATCTGTTTGAATTTATATTGGCTTACAGTATGCAGAACAATTATTTTCCAAATAGCTGACCTGTTATAGGGAAGTCTTATTCAATAAACTGTCCGGGTGCTTACTTATCCTATATCTCATTTTGCTTGATGCTAGTCTAATTTTTAGGTTACCTATTCTGTTATACTGACCTGTTTTTTCTTGTACCTCATCACGCTGTTTTATTAATCATAGTTTTTTCACATGCTTAAATGTTCTGTCAGTTTCAGCAATTTCTGTGTTTCTCTCATTCTTCCAAGGGACTTGAAGAACCACTTGATAGTTGCTCCTCTTAGAAAAACACCCATTGATATTTTCAGCTCAGATTTCATTAAGATACTTGAGAAGACAATTTGAGGGTTCATCTATCCACGCATCTCCTTTTATAGCTCTCAAGAGGGTTTTGCAGTTCTTGATATTTCATTTCTTAGTCATCAGTCAGTATATGCCTGAAAGCCCACAGAAGTGGAAATAAAATTTACATATGTGTTATATAATAGCATTATTTTTAGTGAGACAAGCTGTCTTTTAAGAAGTGCAATATGGAGTGTTCTTCTCGGTGGTCATATTGGGCCTCTCTGCTGCCGGTGTCCGGCTCACCAGGCCCCCAAGCTGTCTCTCTGCTTTTTGGATGATATGTGGGGGATGAACAAGAGGCAGCTGTAGCCAGGAGTGGTGACACATGCCTGGGGATGTAGCTCCCAGGCTGGTAAGGTGCCCCTGGTTCAATCCCCAGAAATCTCTGCCCCCCTCCCAAACCAGAGGCGGCTGATTATCACATCCTGTGTTTTGGAATGGTGTGTCTTTGGCACTAATGATCTGGAAGAGGCTGATGGTAACATCTGGAGGTGAAAGTCAGCTGCAGTGGTGCTCAGTGGCCACTCGGAACCTGTACTCCACAGAGGAGAGCTTTTCTAACAAATTGAATTGAAGATCCCATGCAGGGGGGATAAAATGTTTTTAGGATAGAAGGAAGAGAGGTTCTTGTAGTTCACCAAGTCTTGAAGATTCATGAAAGGCAAAATGGGCAGGTCAAGTTTTTAACCAAAGGAGATAATAATGCTGTGATGACCAAGGCCTCTATGAACAAGGACAATACTGGCTAGAGAAGAAAGATGTCACAGAGAAAACCAGAGGAATGGTTCCTTCTAGTGGAATTGTGACAATCCTCGTGAATGACAATCCTAAATTTAAGTATGCAGCACTATTTTTGCTGGGTTTATTTGTGCTGGTCCATCATGAGTGAGAAGTCTACCTTGGTGTTCCTGGGAGTGTGCGGTGCTTTTTGTTACTGGAGTGGCAGCTGGTCTGTGATTGGCGGAATGGAGAACACATGCGCTGGTGCTCATTGGGGGCTCTGGTTTATGTTAGTTTGTGTTTCCACACCAGAATCTGTTTGGGGGTGTGTGTGTGCACCAGAGTGCACTCCAGGGGACTTTCAATCACAGAATTTCCTATGTTGTCATTGTCACACTTTCACATTTTTGTACCTCAGTGAATTTTTTATGTTAAAAGATTGAATGGAAGAAATAAATAAATGCAATGTCCAAGGTGTATTGTAAAGTGAGAAAAGCAACCTGCAGAATATCAAGCATGCTGCTATCACCATTTTCATGAGACAGTGGACCCTCGCAGTCACGGGTGTCTATTTGGTGTTTGCGCAGCAGGGAGCTACAAGTCGAGGGTCTTACAACCTTGACTGATTTCCATGACAGGTGTGTGGGTAGGTGGAGGGAAGATTAACTTTCCCCTTGAGAAAGGAAGAAAGGAAGGAAAAAAAGGTTGCCAGTT